>JAJIBD010021768.1:0-111357 GCA_021461705.1 Cryptotis parvus
TGGAGCAAAAAGGTCAAAGAGCAAAAGCACCAAAGCCAAAAGCCAAAAGATCCGAGGAACCAAAAGCTGAAGGCTGAGGGAACCAAAAGGCAAAAGTGGGGCCCTCAAGTCAGCCCCTTATATACAAAGTAAATCAATCGGGAGGTTGTCATGCCAACAAAGAACCCTAAACAGAGTGTAGTGCCACACCCTATTGTAGGTATAAACAAAGGTTACACCAAGGACTAATCCCGAGATTATCTCTTATGTAAAACACTGGAGAGAGAGGGGCTGATATAAAAGTAATACATCTTAACTTCATGAGCTTCATGTAATCTAGATGGTACCCACAGGGTCCTTATTATTATCTGCACCAGGGTGATTCCTGAGTATCTTGTTCATGTACTGAAAGGGTCATACTCGCCTGCTTAGAGCAAACTAGTATGATCCTTCCTATAGTCTACCTTTAGTCTCAGCGTAGCCAGGGTGGTAGTCTCCTTTGGTAAATTCTAACTGTCCCACGTTGGGTGCAGTGGTATAAAGAGGAGCTGTGCCCCAATCCAGAAAACATAGAAATCTTAGTAGATGTATAAGTCAGAAGTTATTCAATCAAGGTGACTTCTGTAACTGCCACACCCTCTAGAAGTGTTTATATAGAAGAGAGATCTCATTAGAATGAACATTGGCTTTAAATAAGATTAAGCTGGGAGTGAGCAAAACAACAAAACTCCCAGATTAGCTAAACATGTCCTCCAACAACTCTCCCTTTTTGTTTACAAAATATAAAAATCCAAGTCTTCTAAATAATACATACAGAGGGAGAGAAACAGAAAAAGGAACAATTCCAATTCCAAGGTAATATCATATGTTGTCCCAATGTCCGAATTAATTTTGAACCGAGTAAAGTTCATAGTAAAATGTCTCTGGCTGTTTGGTCATAACAGACTACAGCCTGTATTGTCCTAAATTAGTGAGAGTCAATTTCCCATGAAGTCACATCTCCGGAACAAGGTCTGAAGAACTGAAGAACTGATTCTGGAACAGCAGCATTGGTGAAGACAGGAATGAGTCTCGGAGAGCAATCATCAGGGACTCAGAAATGATATCAGGAACACTGGATCAGGTTTCATGAGCACTGGAACAAAGTATCTCGAATTCTGGAACTGAGTCTTGAGTGCTGGAACAGGTGTCCGGAACATCGGTGTGGGCGTCTTGCAGGGCTTCTTCAGCAAGGGAACATTGGCACCGTAACTGTACCTGTAGCTTAGGCGTAGACAAAAACACTTTTCGAGGTTAATCGCAAGTAGAGATTTTAAGGCTTTGTAGGGATCCAAGTCTGGGATGGAGAGAAGAATATAAAGAAGCTCCAACATGGGTGGAGCAGGGAATAAGTATGAGAATTGATGATTTTAAAGTTGATAAATCTAGTGGATCAGCAGTGGAGCTGATGAATGCTAATAGAGGTTTGTAGTGGTCAGAAATTGAGAAGGTAGTAGTTGAGACATAACATAGACACAACATTAATCACAAACATAATGGTGGCCACCACACACACACACACACACACACATATATTTGATCGATCAATATCTCTACAGCTGTATATGTGACCCATTTGGGTGATAAATGGTAACGAAGTCAGCGCTTCATGAATGAAGAAAGCCGGCAAATGATGGTGAGAAAGTGTCTTTTCCTGTGAATAGAGCATTGGGAAAAATTAGTTTTGCAAATTATTAAATTTTTAGCAAGCACTGTTTTAGGAGTCTCGGAGTATTGAGCACCGTAGCACAGGTTTACTGGATTCGAATATCTCATCCTGTGAACAGAATCATTAGAAAAACAATTTTTTCATTGATTTAGCAAACATTTTTGTAATGAGCACTGTGCTCAGAGTCCACCCATTTTTCCACCCTTTTTTTGTAAGAAAGGAAAATATTTAGGCTGTAATGCAAGATATTAGACATGAACCATGATCACAGACTGCAAAACAAGATCATTATTAAAATGAACCAATCCAGGAAGTTTCCAAACAGCAACTTGCAATTTAAAATTTAAGACTTTATATTGAAAGAATTAGTTGTTTTCTGATTCTTGAGAATTCTAGTCTTAACAAGTCGCAGAGGAACCCAGAGTTTCTTGGCAGGGTTATCGCCTGTAGAAATGAAAGCATAGCCTCTTCCCCCAATGAGGAGGTGACCTGCAATCCATTTATCATCAATTTTCACCCAGATAGGTGAATTGACTGTTTTTGAGTTTATGCTATCTTCTTGAAAGTGACGCTCAGCCGCGGTAATAGGATCTCCCTTGAGGTATATTTAAGAAGTTTAAGGTGAATAATGTTAAAGATAAAGAATCCATTGGAGGCATACTTGTTTTTCGTTGCTTTACTAGCTGAGTTTTAAGCGTTCTGTGGGCACGCTCAACTATTCCTTGTCCTTGTGGATTATATGGAATTCCTGTAATATGTTTGATCTGCCATTCCTCGCAAAAAGGATTTGAAGGTTTTTTTGCTTTGGTGTAAGCAGGACCATTATCTGTTTTTATGGTATGGGGGGAATACCCATGACGGAGAAGCACTGGAGTAAAAATGAACAAACAGATTTAGCCTCTTTCAGACGTCATAGGAACAGCCCATATGAACCGGGAATATGTACTCGATGACCACATGAAGGAAAGGTTTGTTGGGAAATAGGTTAGTATGAGTTATATCCATCTGCCACAATTGGTTTGTCTGTAAACCTTGAGGATTTGCTCCTGCTACATGAGATGTACAATGTAAAGGAGCACAGACAGGACAGTTGGCGGACAATTTGTCTAGCTTGTCTCCATGGGGATGCCATGGTGTACATGAAGGCGGCGGGCATTTGTATGTAGAGTCTGGTGCTCTTCCTCAGCTGATTTAAATACTGGTGCTGCCAAGAGATCTGCCGCCGCTTTCCTCGAACCATTGGCCCGGGGAGTCGGCTGTGAGAACGGATGTGGGAGATGTATATAGGGAATGTTCTATTTCGGAGGAGATCTTGTAGTTTATGGAGTAGCTCCTGGAATTACAGGATTATGGGCATTTAAAGAAGCAGTAACAATTCCAGGAAATAAACCAACTACATATGCAGAATCACTCACCACATTACATGGGCCAGATATGGGATAGTAAATGTATCAGGGTGGCGAAGTTCCACTTGTTGGGCAGATTTATAATTTGTATGTACAGTAGTGGTCAACGAAGCGACCTGTAATTCCACCCTTCCTGATGAGGAGCCATCAATATAATACACTGGAGCATCAGGAATGGGAGAGGAGCGGACAATGGTGGAAATTACCAAAAGGTGTCCTTTTCAGAAATTCCCAGGTTTTTCCAGCTGGGTAATGATAAGATATTTCTCCTGAAAAATCTGCTAAAGCTCTCTGAAGGATTTCACTGAGTGGTAAAACAGCTTCAATTTTTTTTTAGGGTCAGGTAGTACAATTACATGGGGGATCATGTCCAAGTAATACTTGGGTTCTTGATCTTCCCCTTAATTATGAGGTTAGCTATCATCTCAAGGTAAGGTGTAGCAGTACGATTCTGCTTGTTATGTAAGTAAACCCATTCTAACGGTCCAGATAATTGGGCTATAGCAGCAGTTGGAGACTCGGGAGTGTTGAAGACCAAGAACCATACCCTTTCTCCGGATTAAATCTGAGAGGTAAGATTTTTGAAGCCGATCCATGAAAAAAATCTAATTCCTTCTGAGCTTTAGGAGTTAGCTGCCTTGGGCCATTTAAAGCAGGATCACCTTCAAGGGTGTGGAACAGGTTACTGAGCTCACAGTTAGGAATACCAAGGGAGGGGCGCACCCAGTTGATATCCCCCAGCAGTTTTTGAAAATCATTCAAGGTTTTGAGCCCTTTCTGACTAATGGAAATTTTTTTGAGGGCGCACTGTAGTGCGGTCAAGAGCATAGCCCAAATATTCATATGGAGGCTGCATCTGAATTTTTTCCGAGCTACTTGTAAGCCAGCCTCTGGTAAAACTGTCATTACATCATTATATAAATTCTGGAGATCTCTGGAATTGTCACAAGCTAGCAGGATATCATCCATGTAGTGGATGATGTATGCACCAGGAAATTTAGCACGAATGGGTCGCAAAACCTCATCAACAAAGTGTTGACACATCGTAGGTGAATTAGTCATCCCTTGGGGCAATACTGTCCACTGAAACCTACGTAAAGGACCTTTATAATTAATGGAAGGGACTGAAAATGCAAACCTTTTCCGATCATCTGGGTGGATAGGTATGCTGTAAAAGCAGTCTTTTAAATCTATGATAATTAGCGCCAATCCTTAGGAATAGCTGCTGGAGAGGGGAGCCCAGGTTGTGGGCTCCCATGGGAACCATAGTAGAATTTACATTCCTTAAGTCAATCAGCAAACGCCATTTGCCTGATTTTTTCTGTATTACAAAAAACAGGAGAATTCCATTCTGAAAATGTTTCCTCAATATGTCCTAATTTCAGCTGTTCTTCCACTAGATTTGTTAGCGCCCCTAATTTTTTTGGTATTGAGGGGCCACTGTGGTGTCCATATAGGTTTGTCAGACTTCCACTGAATACGGATAGGTGGTGGGCGCTTAACCACAGCGGCCCCAATTAAAAAAGGGTTACTCCCGGTGTTAGGCTTATTATGGAGAGCTGGAATTGGTGCTCGACAGGGAATTGGACGAGGTATGTGGATTACTGCCCCCCACTGCTCCAACATGTCTCGACCCCCACAAAGTTAAAGGCATAGGGGCTATATAAGGCTTGACCATGGCTACATTCCCTTCAGGGCCAATACACGGCAGCCACCTCGCACTCTGTCGGAGAAGAGAGGAGGAGATATTGCCTACCCCGCTCAGGCTATGGGACACTTTCTTTAGGGCCCAGTTAGAGGGCCAATACTTGGTGGAGATTATGGATATGTCTGCCCCTGTATCCAACATGCCTTTGAATTTCCTTTTATAAATTTCAATGGGTATAACCGCCGCTTGGCCTGAGAAATTCTGGCAGTGTACCCAACTAGATAGTTAGCAGGTGGCTGGTGGGCTTGGTTCTGTGTGGCTGCATAACCAACAATGAAGTTGGCAGAATGGTTGGTACTGTTTAAGCCACCAGCTGTAGGGTGTTCGGACTGACTATACGGATCCTCAAAAAATAATAATAGTTTAGCAAGTGGTTCCCCTTTTTTAAAAAGTCCATTTAGTTGGCACAGATATTGACAGTATTATTTCTCCATGAGATTCAGGATCCAGAAGTCCGAAATGCACCATAATTCCCTTAAATTTCAGCCAATCGCTCCCTGAATTAAACCCATACTACCTGGGGAGCAGGTCCTTTTATCCCTGTTTTTAGCATGTAGGGGTCTTGACTTGGGTCTATTGTGACAGTCTTAGGGCAAAAGAATGTCGAGACTGCCACTGCCTGATGTGGTAGGCTGGAGAGTATTTATTGATTGTAATTCTGTGGGTTCTGATTCGGAGGATACTGGGCAGGTGGGATGAATGAGGGTGCCCCCTGGATTCAGCTGGGCCTGGGGCTGGCCCCCCACCCAGTTTCCCGCATTCGAGGGAGGCATAGGTGTCATTTGAGCCTGCAGAACTTGTGGAACCTGGGAGGGAGTCCATGTAATATTTCCCATAAAGGGATTATTAGGATGTTGCCCTGTATTGATAGTTTTAGGAGATGGGCAATCTCTACGGTTGTGCCCCTTCCCTCCACAGTTAAAGCAGGTTATCTGCCCAGATGAAGCCTGAGGCTGACTTCGTCTCCGAGACCGACAGTCTCTGGCCCAATGTTTTCCCTTCCTGCACCTTGGGCATGGTCCAGGTGGGGCCCTCCGAGGGGTGGAGCTGCGATTATTAGAATAGTTTCTCTTTGTTTGTTTGTTTATTCTTTGAAGTTTATTGTTTCTCCCCTAGAGCTGTCTGACATTTCATCCCCCTCCTGATCCTCCTGCTGTATGGGATAAGCCTCTATATCATCCTGTGTTTTATGGGAGGTTAAACCGACATTTCTACAGGCCTTTAGATACCCCATGAGGTCATCCTTTTCCTTAATACCATATAGTAATGCTCGACTTTTTTGATTAGCATTCTCATATGCTAAGTTTCGTTTTAGGATTTCTTGAGTGGTTGGGTCTTGAACCTGTCTTTGGATTGTTTCACATAATCTCCCAACAAAATCAAAGTATGGTTCATCACGACCCTGGTAAATTTTTGTATAGCTACCTAGAAATTCTGGGTCGGAACCTACTCTTTCCCACGCTTTTAATGCTGTCTCCCGAACAAATTTTAAAATAGGTTCAGGTAATGTCGCTTGTTTTGCTTTCTTTTTCCATTCACCTTCACCTTTTAGCATGGCAAAAGTTATAGTATGGCCTGATTCCTTTTCTCTTAAAGTGTCAATATTCTGGTTAACCCCATCTGCATACCACATATGCCATTGCATGTACTGTGATTTGTTTAGACAAGTATGGGCTACCGTTTCAAAGTCTCCCAATACCCACTGATCATTTTCGCCTCCAATCAGCCAAATATTTTAAAGTATAAGGACTTGATATTCCAAACCTGTCGCAAGCCTTCCTAAACGGTGTTATTGCCTCAATTTTTAAGTCTTCATGAATTGGTTTTACTTTATCTTTAGATTGGTCATGAGAAAGATTGCTGGGCTTTGCTCTTTGACTCGAGCTAATCTGTTCCTCCCGTTCTTCCTCATCAGAGCTTGTGGTATCTGGCAGAGGAACATCTACCCCATTGAGGGTATTAACTCTGGGGAGATTTTCAGCTTGGGAATTTGCCTCCCTCTGGGTTTTCCTGTTCCTCCTCTAAGTTATCAGCCACATTAGAATTCTTTTAGATTTTTTTGCTGGGAATGTATACACCTTTTTCAAGTCTACAGCTTTGGGGCGTGTTTGTGAACGGCTTTTAGTTGGTTCACGCCTCAGTATTGGGTATGCGCTAGGTCCTGATTGATAAGTTATGAAATCAGAAATCTCCCCTGCGTAATACATCCATTTCTTGGTTTAAGTTTTCAAGTTTCCTATATGTTTCTTCCTTTTTGTTCTTTCAATCTTATGTGTAACTTCCAAACCTCCTCTTTCTGTCCATCTATTCTATCTCTCTGTCTGTCAATTTCTTCCTCTAAGATAATGCTGATTTTATCGATATCCTTCTTCTGCTCTTCAAACTTTATTTCAAATTTTAAATCCTGTTTAATAATTTTATCTTCCTGTTCTTCTAATTTTTCTTTGAATTTTAAATCCTGTTCTTCTAATTTTTCTTTGAATTTTAAATCCTGTCCTTCTAATTTTTCTTTGAATTTTAAATCCTGTTCTTCTAATTTTTCCTCAAATTTTAAAATCTGTTTAATAATTTTACTTTCCTGTTCTTCTAATTTCTTTTCAAATTTTAAACTCTGTTTAATAATTCTGTCCTCAAGCTTTAAGACCAGTTTACCTGTAGTTTTATGATTCTCACTTATTTCTTTAATCGCTGAGTAAACCTCGTCCCTAAAGATTGCATTCAAACTATTACTTTCTTCCCTCTCTCTATTAAACATTGTCCTTACACAAAGGTACAGTTTAAAAATAGCAAGGACCCAGATGATTTGTGAAAAGATTGAGTAGTTCTCAGAAAGGAACTTCATTGACTGGACTATGTATGATTCTGACCCAATAAAAGGTACAACATATCTATACCACGAGAAATCCATCATTTCACTCACGGTTCGGACGCAGATGATCTCTGTCCGATGATGATTAGGCCAGGACGATGTCCGCCGAGCCCACCCAGGGACGCCAAATGTCGGGAACGCCGCGGGTCCCGACAGTGTCCGGACAGAGGTTGTCTTCTACCTCCGAGGACGCCGGGAGAACAGATGAAAACTCACGAGTCCGTGCAGTTCCAAAAATGGCTTTTAATAGTACAAAAGCTCTTCCACAGCACTAGAAGATGGAGCAAAAGGTCAAAGAGCAAAAGACCAAAGCCAAAAGCCAAAAGCCGCAGGAACCAAAAAGCTGAAGGCTGAGGAACCAAAAGGCAAAGGTGAAAGGGCCTCAAGTCAGCCCCTTATATACACCAAAGTAATCCAATCGGGAGGTTGTCATGCCAACAAAGAACCCTAAACAGAGTGTAGTGCCACACACCCTATTGTAGGTATAAACAAAGGTTACACCAAGGACTAATCCCGAGATTATCTCTTATGTAAAACACTGGAGAGAGAGGGGCTGATATAAAGTAATACATCTTAACTTCATGAGCTTCATGTAATCTAGATGGTACCCACAAGGTCCTTATTATTATCTGCACCAGGGTGATTCTGAGTATCTTGTTCTCATGTACTGAAAGGGTCATACTCGCCTGCTTAGAGCAAACTAGTATGATCCTTCCTATAGTCTACCTTTAGTCTCAGCGTAGCCAGGGTGGTAGTCTCCTGGTAAATTCTAACTGTCCCACGTTGGGTGCAGTGGGTATAAAGAGGAGCTGTGCCCAATCTAGAAAACATAGAAATCTTAGTAGATGTATAAGTCAGAAGTTATTCAATCAAGGTGACTTCTGTAACTGCCACACCCTCTAGAAGTGTTTACATAGAAGAGAGATCTCATTAGGAATGAACATTGGCTTAAATAAGATTAAGCTGGGAGTGAGCAAAACAACAAAACTCCCAGATTAGCTAAACATGTCCTCCAACAGCTGGGAAGCTGGTTGGAAATGCAGACGCTCAGCCCCATCCCAACCCTCACCCCAGAACCTTTCTAGGTAGGCCCACAGGGAGTCTCCTGCCTTAAAGTTCCTGAGGTTCTGAGAGAGAACAACGGAACGCATTTCTGAAGCCATTATGGTCTGGGGCAGCATTTTGCAGGGCCTCTGACTTTCAATACAATGACACCAGCAGTAATGTAGGTCAAATTACAGAGCCCCCACGGCACCCCCCAGCCTGCTGGCACTCTCTTGCTGCTTTCTTCGAGAGCCCTTTGAAAATTAGACCCTGGTAAGCTTCTGTGCGTGCCAGCCAGCTCCAGAGACCCTCCTCTTTCTAAAGAGAGGGTCAGGAGTGGGGGGTGATGCGAAGGGCAGGGAAAGCCCAGGTGTCTGGGCCCCCAGAGTTGCAGGTGCACCTGGTGAGGTGAAAGGGAGCTCACGCTGCTGAAATGAAATAGCTGTTTGATGTAAGTTGGAGCATTTATTTGGAAAACATTGCCCATAGATCTCAGCACTGTTTGTTGCACTTTCCTTAAACATCTCTCTTGTCAGAATGATGAGAAAATTGCCTGTGTGGGAACTCTGGAAGTGCGAATTTGTTAATACCTCCTTTGACAATGATTTGTATGCAGAGCTGTTTATGAGCTGTCACAAATCATTTCCAGTTAAAATGTGCTGCCGGTAAATCAAATAGCAAATCACAGAGCGACAAGAGTCTGGCGGATGTGCATGTCTGGTGGCCACGACTCAGCAGCGGTGCACGTGGATGCCACGGGCGGGTTGAACTGTCAAGAGTGACAATGGCCCGTTTCTGGGAGAGGCTGTTTTGAAAATGCTCTTTTTAAACGGTCTTTGAAATCCCCAGAGTTAGGCCTGAGTTTGCCACGCAGTCTTTTGATGGCAAGGCTGACTAGGGAATTCAAGTCTTCATTCCTTCTGTTCTTTTAGGTGGTGGTTTGACTAGTTCATTATTGCCAGAACATGGCGAGCCTTGACTGTCTGCCCTCCCCAGTGGTGCTCTCTCTCCTGCTCACGGCAGGCATCTTCGAGATGGCTTGGTGTAGTTGTGACCTTGACTAGTGAGAAGCTCAGTGATCACTGAAGATTTTCCGGGCTGTCTGGACCTATAGCTGGAGAGGACTTTGATATTGCAGGGGACTTTTTTTATTTATTTTTATTTTTATTTTTATTTTTTTTTTTTTGGATCACACCCAGCAATGCTCAGGGGTCACTCCTGGCTCTGCACTCAGGAATTACTCCTGGCGGTGCTCGGGGGACCATATGGGATGCCGGGATCAAACCCAGGCCGGCACAGGCCAGTCGCCTGCAAGGCAAACGCCCTACCCGCTGGGCTATCGCCCGCCCCAGACTTTTTTATTTTTAACAGTGTCTAGGGACTGTTTCCTTTGTTATAACTGGGAGTAGGAGGTGCTGTGGCATCCAGTGGACAGAGATAGAGACATTATCAACACCTTATACGTCACACGTCACCTTCATGCAACAGAGAACTGCCGGGCCCAGATTTCAAGTTCTGAGCTTGAAACTGTAATTAGGAGCTCTTGGTAGTTTATTTTTTATTAATATTTTATTATACCACCTTGGTAGTTTTGATAGTTGGAAAATAGTGGGTAAATGTGGGGAAACACTGAGGCGTCCCTCACAAAATCTGGGAGCAGGGTCAGGGATCCCCTTCTGTCCCAGAGGATTGGTGACTGGTGGTTGGAGAAAGACGCAAGAATCCGAAGGGTTTCAAAATGCTTTTACTTAACACAGGTTCAGGCATACAAGTCAGCAATAGGAAAAAGCTCCATATTTAGTGTTCCTGGCTAGGCCCTGGCCACGTGTAGGCCAAGATGGCGGTTACCACGTGTTAAGGCCCTCGTAGAGAGGAGACAGAGACAGAGCTCCAGCAGAAAGGGGGGAAAGAGAGAAGCGCGCAGAAAGGAAGCAGTCTAGTTTTATATCCCTGGAAACTGACCTCCCACTCTAATGGACAGCCATCAGGGTCAAATGCCCTCAGGTAATTTCTCCCAGGACCTAGGCTCTTTGAGATGTTAATGTTGCCTAGCCAAGATCTGCCTAGGAAATGCCTTTGCAGGGTAGAGAGGAGTTTCTGAGGTGAACTGTATCTCAGAATACAAAGACAAAGATCTGTACCCAAAAATATATGCTATAGCCAGTTAAATATTTCTCCAAGCCTTCACAAAAGTCCCGTCTTTGCTTTATGGTTGTTTTGTATATTAGCTTTTAAGTTATCTATCAGTGGGCCATGCTTGCTTGCTTGCTTGGAGGCAAACAGCATTTCTCTCTGGTCTAATTACTTAGAGATCCAAAGTGACCAGGCAAATATACCGGTAAGATCTAGCTAGTCCCACCATGATTGTGGCAGCATGAGAGAATATTTATACCAGCCAGTACAGAATACATGGTCAGATAAACTGCCACATTCAAACTGTCCTCTCCTATCTACAAAGTGACCTGCAGGAGGCAACTCCAGGCCAGATGCAGAGGCTCTGGGCAGGAATTCGGGCAACAGGTAAAGATGACCAACAATTTTTTTTTTTTTTGCATTTGAATCATACCCAGCAGTGCTCTAGGAATCATTCCTAGAGGGCTCAGGGGATCATATAGGGTACTGGGGAAGGAACCTGAGTTGGCCTCAGGCAAGGAAGTGCTTTACTCACTGTTCTATCACTCCCAGCCTCAGCTGACCAACAATTTATGTTGGCCAGATAGTGGGTGAAAAGATGTCAGATTTCTGAGTCTGCTTCAGTTCCTTTTTATTTTGCATTTGTTTACTTGATGTTCAGAAAATGAAATTCCATTGTCCTAAGTTTCTTTCTTTCTTTTCTTTCTTGCTTTTCTTTTTCTCTCAACAAGGGCAGGAAGTTACCAAATTGCCACGCCCCCAATGCAATTCTGCCCAGTGGTAATAGGTGGATCTACCTTAGTGCTTCCAGAATGTTTTGCTTGACAATGAAGGGGCACATTTCAGAAAGGAGAGCCAGGCTTTCTTTTTTGAAGGTACTGATTTATTTTAATAGGTGCATATTACAAAAATCCTTTGTGATTAGCAGTGAAATAGTTGTGATTAGCAGTGAAATAGGGGTACCTGAAATGTGATACATTTTTTGAGGATTTTATGGTCATGGAAATTGAATGTAAGTTCCCACAACTTTCATGACGTCACAATTCTACCACCTTCTGGAGCCATAGTGATAGTACATTAAGGTTTTTGCAGTGCTTTTAACTGACCTGCATTTGGTCCCCAGCACCCATATGGAGGGGGTCACTCAGCCAGGAGTAAGCCCTAAGCATTTCTGGGTGTGGCCCCCAAACAATTCTCGTAATAACAAACAATTCTCGTACCTGCAAATAAACATTTTCACTTAATTGAAGGGTGGGAATGGGATGGTCCAGCATCTGTCCAGGAGATGAAATTCCTTTCACAGTTGCCCTTCCTGTCTTTTGCCAGGTTCCTTAAAAGGTTTTGTGATCCGCAACTGACAAATGTGTTGTTCATTACTCAGTGTGCATGCCAATAATGTTTCTTGCGAGTTTACTCCTAAGCCTGCGGTTTAGACTTTATAGCATAGATTCCCATTCCTTTTTTTTGGCGGCTTGACTGATGATGTCTAAGTGAGACGGGGAAGGACTAGGTCCAGTCTGTTGCCTTTAAATCTCTATACAAGTCTCAGAAGGTGCCTCTGAAGGGGACACAAAGGTCAAAGACAGGTGCTGCTGCTGGACGCGACTTCTCCGCCCCAGACGTCAGGCATGCTTGTGAGTCCCTGGGGCAGGTGACTTGATCCTTTTGTGTTAAAGTCAGGACTGTACCATGTTCCTGAAACTACCTCTTGTGACTGTTTTTTTTCCAGAGTGGGTACACACTTGCACCGCATCTAAGTGGTGGGTGAATTTGCAGAATTTGTGACTCTCTTCCTGATTGGGGGTGGACATTTAGGTGATTTTGTGTTTTGGCTTTTTGAGTTTTGAGGCCACACCTGGAGGACTTATACTAGGACTTATACCTGGCTCTGAGCTCAGGGCTCATTCCTGGTGGAACTCAGAGGATCCTATGGAGGGCCACGGACTGAACTAGGATCCACTAGCGCAAGGTCTTATCCGCTGTACTAGCTCCCAGGATTGACTTGTAGGTGAAGCAAGTTTTAATACTAAAAGACCTCCCAGTTTTTGCTCTTCCATACCGTAGAATTTTCGATGATTTTTGTGTATGTGTGGTTTGAAATTGTATGATTCTGATATTTTTCTGAAGCTTGTTTTCGAATTTGTTTTTATTTTTGGGTCACACCCAGCAATGCTCAGGGGGTTACGCCTGGCTCTATGCTCAGAATTTACTCCTGGCGGTGCTCAGGGGACCGTATGGGATGCCGGGGAATCAAACTCGGGTTGACCAGTGTACACGGCAGATGCCCTACCCGCTGAACTATCGCTCTGGCCCCTGCTTTTTAATTTTATCTGCCTCTGAATTCTCTTTCCTTTTCTGATCGCCCTCTCTATCTACCCGTATTGCTTGATGTTCAGGTAACATCCACCTTTTGGGTGGGAGAGGGGAGGGCTCCCTCCCGGGTTGCTCAGGGCTTGTTCCTGGTTCTGTGTTCAGGGATCCCTTCTGGTGGGGCTGTGATCGGACCTGGGTGTTCTGTGCGTAAGGCAAGTGCCCCACCCACTGCACTATTGCCAGGTCTCCACTCTGTCTTCGCCTTAAGGTGAAGCCCATTTGTTTTTGCATCCTCTTCTAAGAATATAAATGACTTTTTGAAAGTCATTGCTCTGACTCGCTGCTTCTTAATGCAGCTCAGCAGCCCTGTGCCTGCCTGTGTGCCACAACACTGGGCGTGTGCCCTTTGCCAGCCTGCCTTTCCTCTGCCCCAAACACCAGCACTGTCCTTTCTCAGCCAAAGACTCTGTGAAGTCTGTAAACACAGTTGTCTCCAGCTTCTCAGAGACCGATAGAGAGCTCTGAGTCTTTATGTATCTATAAAAATATATAATATATATCTATGTCTATATATAAACCAATATATATAACATGCACAGCAATATCAATACATATAAACAATATATTTATAATGGGTTTTTGTTGGCTCCAGTACCTAACTCAAGAAGATTGTGTCTTATATACTGTCATCACTGACTTACCTGTAGTAAAGCGCTTTGCAGATCTCTCTCTAATCAGTTCTGACAAAGCGCTGAGTAGTATTGGTTTTCCATGACCTTAGCCAAGTGTGTTCATGTCTGTGGTGAATCGGGACTTAAGACAATTAGCAGGAAATGGCAGGTTTCTCGAGTGTGGCGTTTCTCTGACTTGGCTAATTATTTCCTTTTTCACATTGCAGTCTTTGTCAATGCAAGTTTTCTTCCCCATGATTTCTGCTGGGAGATATATTTCTTTCTAGAACTTCCCTGTTGGGTTGGACTTCTGTCTCATCCTGAACGTGAATGATGACTTGCACCATCGGATCTTCAACCCTCAGCTGGGATTTGAGTCTCTCTCAAGATAGGGACTCGGCATTGCTCAAGGAACCTGTCTGAGGACAGTTGCTGAGACCTCCCTCAGCCTGGCTGAAAGGGCTCTCGTGGCTCGGTCACATCAGTGAGGTCCATGTTCTCCCAGGCGTTGGCTCTGTGGATCCCGGTGTCCGCCCTCACCTCCTCTGGATGCCCAGCCTCCTTCCTCCATTGCTTTTCCAGCCTGTTGACGTCCCTTCCCAGAGTGACAGCCGTATGGGTAGGTTGCCGGGGCAAGTCCGCTTTCCGGAGCTCAACTCTGATCCTCCCTTTTGGACTTGGCAGCTATAACAAGGTGATGGATGACAAAGGTGCCAGGGGGTATGAGGGACTGGCACCTTCATCCTGGTTCCTGGGAACAGCTGATCTCAGCCCCATCTTTCTACTGGTTTTTTTAATTTTTTTTTTTTTTTGGTCACACCCAGCAATGCTCAGGGGCTACTCCTGGCTCTGCACTCAGGAATTACTCCTGGCGGTGCTTGGGGGACCATATGGGATGCTGGGGATTGAACCCAGGTCTTCAGCTTGCAAGGCAAATGCCCTACCCGCTGTGCTAGCCGCTCCGGTCCTCATCATTCTACTTTTGTTGGAAACTTGCCCCATGAGTTTTTGCTGCTGTCTTGCCAACTGATAGATTTTCTTCATGTGGTTTACCAGGGAAGAATGTGGTTTCTCGTCCATGGGCTTGAATTCCTGGTTCCTGGTGAATAAGATTTGCAGTCTCCCACCCCCACCCCCCAGGTCTCTTTATTATAGAAAGATGCTTTTGGGAAATTGCTCTGTTTGGGCAGGGCATATGTCAGCCAGATGTGCAAAAATTCCCACTTCAGTTGCAGCTGTGAGCCAAGCTCCTTGTTACACGTTCTTAACCTCAGACCTGCAGAATTTCTGGGATTGTTCAGGCAGCTGCACCGTTTCGCCTCCTAAGGTAACACCAGTGAGGCCGCAGAGCTAGTGAGACCTGCTGGCGAATCGGTGTTGCCAGAGAAACTTAGGTTGTGGTTTTAAATGCAGTGCTTTTTTTTTTTCGTTATCTAAGTTTTATTTATTTTCACTGTATCACTGTCTTCCCATTGTTCATCGATTTGCTGGAGTGGGCACTAGTAACATCTCCATTAGTCCTGTCACAAGCAAGTGCTGTGCTTGCTCCAGAGACAGGAGGAGCCCGAAACCATTCTTCGGTCACGGAACTGAGGTCCATAATTGTTACTAGTTTTGGCATAACAAGTAATTAAAACACGGTAGCTTGCCAGGCTTTGCCGTGTAGGTGGTATAGTCTCAGTAGAAGGCTCTCATCTCGAGCATTTACTGATGAAACTTAAAGGGGAAGATCAGGTTTTCTCTTGGATGGAGCTCTGAGGAACTATGGAGTCTGCATGTTGAGAATGACTGACTGCATGATGTGTGGTTTGCTCTGGCTTCTTGCTAGGCTTACTGGTATCAGTTAAACCCTGTCTAGAATTGTTTATTATGAATAAATGTGAAAGAACTTGGGAAGAACCTTATGCTAAAATCAGCATCCTCAAAAATATTGTGCTGCCGCAATGCGCCAAGGGACCTGTGGGTCTGGCGTGTGGGTGGGTCTCTCTCTTCTGGGGCAACTGGCATGGAGGCGGAGGAAAGGGCAGGGCCCAAAACTCCACTCCGAGTCCGGCCAGCATAGTCTCTACCCTGCTTATGAGAGCAAACCCTTGGAGCAATGTTGTTTTATTTTTTTTTAATTTTATTATACCACTGTGAGATACACAATTACAAAGATGTTCATAAGATGTTCATATTTGGGTTTCGGTCATACAGTGTTCCAGCACCCATCCCTCCACCAGTGCCCATTTCCCACCACCAACGTCCCCGATTCCCTCCCCCTCCCTAGCCTGCCTCTATGGCAGGTTCTTTCTTTCACTTTCTCTATCTCTTTCTCTTTTCCTTCCCTTCCACATTGTGGATTACAATACATACATTAAAATGATGTCATGTGTATCTTTTTGCCTGTATTTAATTAAATACGGTGCTTTTATTCTACCTTTGAACATCAGGGATGGGTATCGGGGTTTGTAAATTCCTATTTAGACCGAGCAGGACCTGGGCTCTGTTAGGAAGGGGGAGATGCTGTGTGTGGGGGAGCTTCAAGATAGGGTGTCAGGGAGTGAGGATATCGGGCGCAGGGGGTGACTCAGTGCCTGGGGTCCACGCCCCGTCCTAGCAATATCCTTGTGTGTGTTCCTCCAGAGGGGCACTTACCGTACCAGCCATGCTTGTGTGGAGCTCAGGGCAGCTGGGAGGCGGCGAAGGGCCTCAGAGCCCATGCAGTGTGGGGTTGCGAGTCTTGGCCTCCCTCATTTCCCTGTCTGCAAAGGAGGAAGGTTGCTGGGAATATTATCCACAGCCCAGAGATACTCAAAAAAATTCAAAGTGTTAAGGCCTGCAGGGAGAGGTCAGTGGGCGGGGCTCCGGCTTTGCCCTGGGGTCACTTCCTGCCTCTCCCCAAGCTTCCCTGAGTACCATGTGGAGTGACCCCCTGAGCACCCCTGAGTGTGGCCCCCCATACAAAGCAAGCCAAAAACCAAACAAAAAGTTTGAAGAGTTCAGAATGTGAAGTGCTTCAGAACCGTGTTGGTTTCTCCTCGGTGTTTATTTCCATGAGTGAGGACCCAGGACTGGCCTGCCTGTTCCCCATCTCATTCTGAAGCCGTTATTGAGTTACGACGGAACGTCAGTGCTTTTTCCTTATTAGTAACCTGATTGGATGAAATATAGTCGGCGCATTAGTGTTGAGAGGTGGATGAGGCACTCTCTGGAGACAGCTGTTGGCAACAGCGGAGTCTGGATTGGCCTGGAGAGGGTTTGTGGGTGCGGCTGTGGCATTGATTGGGGTTTCCAACAGCAGGGCTGGAGGTGGGAGGAAAGCGGCCAGGGTGGGCCTGTCCCATTCGCTCCTTTCCTAGTGACCACCAACGACCTGGTGGACCGCACTATTGCTTTGCCTCGAGGGTGCCCAGGCAAGGCAGGGCTGTAGATGCCGGATGCTTTCCTCAGACTGGGCTTTGCTGCTCTGTAAAAAGGAGTTTCCAGAATGTTAGAAACATCCATATGAAGTGCTGTGGAGTAGGATATTTTTTTTTTTCCTTTTTTTTGAAGCAAGGTCAGTTTTTTTTTAACTTATTTTTTATTATTATTATTTTTGTTATACCATCGTGAAACATACAATTACAAAGGTGTTCATAATTGGTTCTTGGTAATACAGTATTCCAGCACCCATTCCTCCACCAGTGCCCCATTTCCACCACCAATGTACCCCCCCCTCCCCGCCCGTCCCCCACCCGCCTTAATAGCAGGTACCCCAGTTTCCTCTCTTTCTCTCTCTATCTCTCTCTCTGTCTCTGCATCTCTCTCCCTCTTATTTTTCACATTGTGGCTAGCCCTGCAGATATTTAGAGTTTATCACTTAAGTCTCTTTGTGTATATTCAGTGGTGAGTTTTAATCTGCCATTACCATTTCCCATATTTATTAAAACACTGGTATCTATTTATATCCTATTAATGAATTCAGTCATTCTATATCTGTCCTTTTCCTTCTGACTAATTTCACTCAGCATGATAGACTCCATGTCCATCCATTTGCAGGTAAATTTCATAATTTCATCCTTTCTGACAGCCGCATAGTATTCCATAGTGTAGATGAACCACAGTTTCTTTAGCCAGTCCTCTGTTCTCGGGCATTTAGGTTGTTTCCAGATTCTAGCTATAGTGAATAGCGCAGAGATGAATAAAGAAGTACAGATAGTGTTTCTGCTATGTGTTTTTCGGTCTCTAGGGTATATTCCCAGGAGTGCTATTGCTGGATCAAATGGGAGCTCAATATCTAGCTTTCGGAGGAATGCCCATATTGTTTTCCAAAAGGGCTGGACCAGTCGGCACTCCCACCAGCAGTGGATGAGAGTCCCTTTTTCCCCACATCCACGCCAGCACCGGTTGTCCCACATCCACGCCAGCACCGGTTGTTCTTGCTGTTTTGGATGTGTGCCAGTCTCTGTGGGGTGAGATGGTACCTCATTGTTGTTTTGATTTGCATCTCCCTGATGATTAAAGATGAAGAGCACTTTTTCATATGCCCTTTGGCCATTCGAATTTCTTCTTTTTGGAAGCTTCTGTTCATTTCTTCTCCCCATTTTTTGATGGGGTTGGCTGTTTTCTTCTTGTGGAGTGCTACCAGTGCCTGATATATCCTGGATATTAACCCCTTGTCAGATGGGTATTGGGTGAATATCCTTTCCCACTCTGTGGATTGTCTTTGTATCTTGGTCACCGTTTCTTTTGAGGTGCAGAAGCTTTTCAATTTTATATAATCCCATTTGTTTATCATTGCTTCCATTTGCTTGGTCAGTGGTGTGTCGTCTTTAAAGATACTTTTTGTTTCGATGTCGTAGAGCGTTTCTCCTATGTTTTCTTCGATGTACCTTATAGATTCATGTCTGATATCGAGATATAGAATCCATTTTGATCTGACTTTTGTGCATGGCGTTAGAAGGAGGTCTAAGTTCATTTTTTACATGTAGCTGCCCAGTTTTCCCAGCACATTTGTTGAAGAGGCTTTCTTTGAATGTGGAGTAGGATATTTTAGAAAGTCAGAGAGGAATGATTTCTGAAGTGTTTGCTGGTGTTTAACTATCACTATCACTATCTTCCCGTTCATCATCTATTTGCTAGAGCGAGCACCAGTAATATCTCCATATGTCCTGTCTCATGCTAGTAGGCCCAAGAGCATCTGCTTGCTCCAGGAACATAAAGAGCCTCAAACCATTATATTAGGTCATGGGAATGACCTAATATAAATGTTACTGGTATTTGGCATATCAAATGCCGACATGAGCAGCTTGCCAGGCTTGCTGTGCGGGTGGCATACTCTTGTAGTCACCTCTGAATAAAGCATTTATCCGCTGAGCCGGGCTGTGATAGTCTGGTCTGCTGGGTGGAGTTGTGACGAGAGGGAAGTCCGGATGTGGAAGATAGCGGCACCCATGGAATTTAACTATGCACCATTAATTTATGAGTGTAGCTAAAGAACAATAGACCCGACCCGATCACTCAGGTGAAGAGCATGTGGAGGCAGAGAAGCCCTTCAAAGTGTGCCTTAACTGCTATATTATTCAATTCTGTTCAAACTTACAATGAGCATTGAAACGTTGTTAGCATTTCTCTTTGCTGCATTTTGGGTTCTGTAATTTTTTCCATAGTCTCTTTCTTCACGACTCTGAATTTGGATATATTTTTGTCCAGTAAGCTTTCGGAAATGTATCACTAAAAGCATAGTTGAAGAATGCATCTACAGAGAGCTCAAGAGTGTCCGTCGGGACAGGGTTAGCTTAGAAAAGTGTTTCAGGGCTGGAGGGATAGGATGGAAGGTAAGGTGCTTGCCTTGGATGGGCCCCTCAGCACTCCATGTGGTCCCTGAGCCCTGCCAGGAGTGATCCCTAAGCACAAAGCCAGGAGTAAGCCCTGAGCACAGCCAGGTGTGTTCGCTGTGATGGAGAATAATGATGATAATGTATTTAAAACCCAGTCTTCGTAGGTGTTGACGACTCTGAGGTGGCTTACAAACAGATTTGAATATTCTTTTTTTTTTTGCTTTTGGGGTCACACCTGGCAATGCTCAGGGGTTACTCCTGGCTCTGCATTTAGGAATTACTCCTGGTGGTACTTGGAGGACCTTATGGGATGCCGGGGGATTGAACCCGGGTCTGGCCACATGCAAGGCGCTTACCCGCTGGAGTATTGCTCTGGCCCCCAGATTTGAATATTCTAAGGTTGAAGTAGATGTTGGCTAATTTATATGTAAAATGACATGACTACCTGGTTTATATCTTAAATTGGCTTTTATTTTAGTTTAAGTAACCTGGTGGTAAAAATGTTAACAGTTTGAGTTCTGCTGGCCACCGCTAATTCACTGCATCCAGCACTACCGAACCGCCCACCACCCTCTGCCTCTGTTCTGGTCCTGGTCCCCGCCCTCGCTGTTAGTCATCTCTGTTTTTACCTGATTGGAAGCTGCTCCTCGGCCAGACTCTCAGGATGTCGCGTCTTCCTCCTCTCTGCACACCCAGTTCTGCCTCCCCTCCCGGCCTTTTCCTGCTCCGTTCACTCACACCATTTCCCCTACCCTGCGTTAGATTCTCAATGTTTCTTGCTTTTCTTTCTTTTTTTTAAACAGCCTCCAGACAGATTGTTCCTCTTCTCTTCTGCTTTTTCTGCTCCTGGGGCTTTAGAGCAGGGATCTCAGCCCTGTGTGTGCTTGGGAATGATCAGAAGGCCCTTACCGCATAGCCCTTCTGACTTGGTAGCTTGGGTGGTGTCAGGGGCGGGGTTCTCCAAGTTTCCAGGATCCACTGGTGTTTCTGATCTAGGACTCTGATAACAGTGCTCTGGTTACCAGGCCATGGAGTTAGCATCAGTCTAGAAAGGAAAGACAAAGTTTCCTGCTTAGGGTCCAAGCCATAGCACAGCGGGTAGGGTGTTTGCCTTGCATGTGGCCGACCGGGTTTGATTCCCGGCATCCCATATGATCCCCTGAGCACTGCTAGGAGTAATTCCTGAGTGCAGAGCCAAGAGTAACCCCTGAGTATTACTGGGTGTGACCAAAAAGTAAAAATAACTAACCAGAACACAAAAGCACAAACTTCCTGCTTGGCTGAGGCTGAGCTGTGCTAGGTGAGTCTGTCCCCACCCCTCCTTGCTTCTGATTTCTGCTGGGATCCAGAACCTCCCTAGAGGGGAGTATTTCCTGGGCTCATTTTAACTGATTGAAACATGGACAGAAATGAACTACATGTCTGGTATGTAGAAGCACATGGGACTTGATGAATGTTCCTCTACTTTTCACCTACCGTGGCCTCCTTCTGACCTTGTTTCCTTCCTGTGAGCCCCCCGTGCTATTGGCAGACCCCTAGAGTTATACCACGGCCCCTCTCATGTGCACAATTTTTAAAAAAATATTTTATTATACCACCGTGAGATATACAGTTACAAAGATGTTCATAAGACGTTCATATTTGGGTTTCGGTCATACAGTGTTCAGCACCCATCCCTCCACCAGTGCCCATTGCCCACCACCAATGTCCCCGATTCCCTCCCTCTCCTCCCGAGCTTGCCTCTGTGGCAGGTTTCTTAATTTCTTTCTTTTCTCTCTCTCTCTCTCTCTCTCTCGCTCGCTCCCTTCTCTTTTCCTTCCCTTCCACATTGTGGATTACAATACATACATTAAGAGGTTGTCATGTGTATCTTTTTGTCTGTATTTAATGCTCAGTTCTAGGTTGGTATCAGCACTTTCGACAATTATTAGCATACTGTTCCATTCTCTATCTTGCCTAGCCTCTGACGCCCACACATCTGTGATAATTTCCACCTTTGACAAGACCCCTGTTCCATGTTTCGCCTGACCTTGGCTATTAGTATCATATATGTACATATATATTTATGTCATGCAACTAAATGCAGTCATTCTATATCTGTCTCTCTCTTTCTGGCTAATTTCACTCAACATGATCCTCTCCATGTTCATCCATTTATAGGCAAATTTCATAACTTCATTTTTTCCTGACAGCTGCATAGTATTCCATTGTCTAGATGTACCAAAGTTTCTTTATCTAGTCATCGGTTCTTGGACATTCTGGTTGTTTCCAGATCCTGGCTATTGTGAATAATGCTGCTAGGAACATAAAAGTAGGGATGGTGTTTCTGCTGCGTATTTCTGGCTTCCCAGAGTAGATTCTCAGGAGTGGTATGACTGGGTCAAATGGGAGCTCAATTTCTAGTCTTTGGAGGAATATCCATATTATTTTCCAAAAGGCTGTACTAGTCGACATTCCCACCAACAATGGATGAGTGTCCCCTTTTACCCCCGCATCCACACCAGCATTTGTTGTTCTTGCTCTTCTGGATATGTGCCAGTCTCTGTGGTGTGAGATGATATCTCATTGTTGTTTTGATTTGCATCTCTCTGATAAATAATGATGATGAGCATTTTTTCATATGCCTTTTGGCCATTCGAGCTTCTTCCTTGTTGAAGTTTCTGTTCATTTCTTCTCCCCCATTTTTTTGATGGGGTTGTTTGTTTTCTTCTTGTAAAGTTCTACCAGTGCTTGATATATCCTGGATATTAACCCCTTTATCAGATGGGTATTGGGTGAATATTCTTTCCCATTCTGTGGACTGTCTTTGTATCTTGGTCATTGTTTCTTTTGAGGTGCAGAAGCTTTTTAGCTTCATGTAGTCCCATATGATAATCTTTTCTTTTAGTTATTTTGTTAGTGGTGTTTCTTCGTTGAAGATGTCCTTAGCTTCAATGTTGTGGAGGGATTTTCCTATGTTTTCTTCAATGTACTTTATGGATTCAGGTCTGATATTGAGATCTTTAATCCATTTTGATCTGATTTTTGTACATGGTGTTAGAAGTCCAAGTTCATTTTTTACATGTAACTGTCCAGTTTTCCCAGCACCACTTGTTGAAGAGGCTTTCCTTGCTCCGTTTTATACTTTTTTGCTCCTTTATCGAATACTAATTGTTCATGTATTTGAGGTTGGTTGTCAGGATACTCAACTCTATTCCATAGGTCCACAGGTCTGTTTTTATTCCAAATACCATGCTGTTTTAATTATCATGGACAAAATTTTTACCTGTGGCTCCTTGGAATATTTTGGGGTGAACAAGGATGGAGGTGATTTCCCCTGAGACCCCTTCCCAATGAGGAAGGCAAATGTCAGACACCGACATCTCATTTCAGCCTGACTCTGTCAAGGGGTGAGATGCTTTATAGCATGCATTTGGATTGAGGGGAGGGGGTAATACCCCAAGACTTGCTGCTCACTTTTTAAAAATTAATATTTTATTAATATTAATAATATTCAGCGTCTCAGCGGGATCTTCTCCCATTTCCATCAGCTCTGCCTTCCTGCTCCCTCTTTCCTGCAGCCTCTGAAACTCCGAGTCTCCTCTCTTGCCTTCACGTAGGTCCGTCTAAGTTCCCTTTAGGGCTGTCTCACAAATGTTGGTATTTTTAATTTTTTTTGCTTTTCTTTTTTGGGTCACACCTGGAGATGTTCAGGGGTTACTCCTGGCTCTGACACTAGGAATTACTCCTGGAGTTGCTCAGAGGACTCTATAGGATTCTGGGAATTGAACCCAAGTCAGCTGTGAGCAAGGCAAACACCCTACCCTCTGTACTAGCTCTCCAGTCCCTGAAATGCTCATTTTATTTCATTTATTCATTCATTCATTAATTCATTTTTGCTTTTTGGTTCACACCCAGCGATGCTCAGGGGTCACTCCTGGCTCTGTGCTCAGGAATTACTACCGGTGGTGCTCAGGGGGCCATATAGGATGCCGGGGATTGAATCTGATTGGCCGTGTGCCAGGCAAACGCCCTCCCTGCTGTGCTATTGCTCTGGCCCCTTAATTTTGGCCTTTGGTACTGGTGGCTTACTTCTGCCTCTGCACTCAGGGATCCTCAGAAGACCATCTGGGGATGCTGGGGATTGATCCCCTGGTGATTACATGCAAGCAAACGCTCTACTCTCTGCTGTCTCTCCAGCCCTGACACCGTTCCCGAGCCTGAGAAGCTGGCTGAGAGCAGTCTGGAGTGGGGTTCAACAAACTCCTAAAGGCTGTGCAGGGAGCTGCGGCGTAGCCACATCCCTTCTCCTCCTCTCCCTTTAGATCCGAAACAAAAGACCATTTTGCTACCAATTATATTGATTAATCATTCCGCTGCCGCCTAGCTTCAGATTCATGGCTGGTCCCTGGCCCCTGGAGCAGGGCACTAGCTCGAGTGCAGTCTGCAGACAGAAGAGTGGGAATCGTGGAAGCAGCTGCCAGCCTCCCGCTCAGGAAGGCGCTGCCTGCGGGCTTTGGCTTGTTTCTTGCATCCATTGTTCGTGCATCCCTTCATTTTTACTGTGTACTCACCAAGCTTTATGGCTTGCAAGATATTGTTGTGTAGTTTTTTTAAAAATTCCGTAACAACCCAGTGAACTGCTCATATTGCCTTAGGATGAGGTGTGTTAATAGACTGAGTATTGTTCAGTCAAAATCCACGTGCATGAGCACTTTGAAAGAGTGATTTGGGGCGGAGCGATAGCCCAGCGGGTAGGCGTTTGCCTTGCACGCAGCTGGCCCATGCCGCCCCGGTTCCATCCCCAGCATCCCATATGGTCCCCTGAGCACCGCGAGGAGTAATTCCTGAGTGCAGAGCCAGGAGAAACCCCTGAGCATTGCTGGGTATGACCCAAAAAGCAAAAAAAAAAAAAATTGTGATTCTCAGGGAGGCCCATTGCTCTTGGAGACTTCTCTGGAGAAATGTGCTAAGTGACATCATTGCTGCCTGATATCTCAGTGATTTTGTTTGTTTTTGGACCACGCCAGAGTGTGTTCAGATGCTCAGAGCTTCCTCCCAGGGGATCATATGGGGTACCGAGGACCAGACCAGCGTCAGCCACATGCAAGGCTTTACTTGCTCTACTTTCTGGCTATGTGGTGTGTTTTTAAGATTTATTGAATTTTACTTGACACTTAACATTTTATTAGTCTTAGAATTGCAAAATAATGATTTGATATTTATTTATTGCACTATGATCACCAAAATAAATCTAATTAATAGCCATCACCACACATAGGTTACAAAATGTTTTTTTTTTTTTTTTGTGATGAGCTCGTTTAATTTTGATTTTGGGCCACACCTGGCAGTGTTTGGGGTTTATTCCTGGCTCTGTATTCAGGGATCACTCTTGGCTGTGCTTGGGGGAACCATATGTGGTGCCAGGGGATGGAACCTGGTGAGCCACATGCAAGGACCTGCCCTCTGTATTATCTCTCTGGCCCATGATGAAGCTTCTTTGGTTTCTTTTGGGGCCATACCTTTGATGCTTGGGACTTATTCCTGGCTCTGGAGTAGCTCCTACTCTGGTGCTCAGGAGGCCATGTTATGCCAGGGGTTAAATCAGGCCTCCCATATTCTTATTCTATAAAGCTTATTCTATAAAGCTTATTCTCCTGCCCCTGGCACTATCTCCTTGACTGTAGTGATGTGAACTCAGATTCACTCTTATTACCTTTCAAATGTGCTGATCAGTATTGTTAACTGTAGTCACCGTGTTGTAATCACGTCACTATGGGCTTTTTTATTTCTGGTTGGAATTTTGTCCCTTTTGATCTCTTCTATTTGTCAGATCTGTATCAGTCAACTTTGTGTATCTGTGATTCTTTTTTGTTTGTTTATTTTGTTTAGCTATTTTAGATTCCACATATAAATGGTATTTTATGGTACTTGCTTCTCTGACTTACTTATGATAAAATGAGGTTCACCCAAGTTGTTACAAATGGCAAGATTTCTTTCTTTGTTGTGATGG
Source organism: Cryptotis parvus (assembly GCA_021461705.1). Classification (NCBI taxonomy): domain Eukaryota; kingdom Metazoa; phylum Chordata; class Mammalia; order Eulipotyphla; family Soricidae; genus Cryptotis; species Cryptotis parvus. The sequence goes on from JAJIBD010021768.1 coordinate 25,625, forward strand.
CTGGATGGTAGGTCATTGGATGGTAATCCAAGTGTATATGATTTGATGGCTGGATGTAGGCCATTGGATGGTAGCCCAAGTGTGTATCATTCATTCAACAGTTGCTGGGCTATAGTAAGTGGCTATAGTAGACAGTGGCTATAGTAGACAGTTGTGGTAATGGAATGGACATGAGGTACCATGTTCTTTTACATGTTACCATTTCTTTCAGAGTATAATTGTTGGACCTGCTTTTACTTTTCTTTGAGGCACAGTGTTATTATGTCCAGAGTCAGGGAGAATTCTTGGGGTCACCAGAGGCCTTTCTGGTTCTTTGAGCATTCCTAAGAACAAACTATTTTTTAAAGCTGGCAAATGGTAAATGGCTATGTTGAGGAAAGACTCTTCAACCCCCATTTTATTGAGAGTTTTGAATGAGGCTGGATCTTGTCAAATGGAGCTTGTTCTCTGCGTCTATTGATGCGATAATGTGATTTCTATTTTCCCTTGAATTTATATGGTGTATTCCATTGGTTAACTTTAATATTTTAAATCATGTTTGCATCCCAGGGAAGAATCCTACTTAGTTTCTGATTTTTCTTAAAAGAAAGTATATGGTTTTTCTTTTTCCATTATTTTTGTAAGTTTCAGTTAAAGCACTATTATTTACAAAGTTATTCATCACTTGATCACTTGAGTCCCGTTATTCATCGATTTGCTTGAGCAGGTGCCAGTAACATTTCCATTGGACCCTATCACGTGCCATTGTAGCCCAATGGCATCTGGTTGATTCAGGAATATGAAGAGCCTCAAACCTTTCCTTCAGGGTCTTGACAAGGAAGTCTGACCATCTTGTAGGTGGGCGGCCACGTGATCTTTTGACATCTCGTGGGGTCCAGTTGGTAATGGCTCTAGTCCAGCGGTTGTCTCCAAATCGCATTACATGTCCAGCCCATCTGATTTTCGATGCCTTGGCAAACGAGACAGCGTCCCTGATACTGGAATAGCGACGGAGGTCAGAACTCCGGATTCCTTCTCTCACTTGAGTGAGGCATGATATTCGAAGCATAGCTCTTTCGATTCCTCTCTGGGAGACCCGAATAGCATTCTCATCCTGCTTTCGTAGGGCCCAGGTCTCTGAGGCGTATGTTAATGCAGGGAGAATGGTGGAGTCAAAGAGATGTGCCCGGAGCCGGAGGTTCTTTGTCCTTTTAGCTATTTCTTCGATACCTTTGAAGGCATTCCATGCCGCTCTCTTCCTCCTGTGCAGCTCAGGTTTTAGGTCATTCATCATGTTGATTTCTTGACCTAGGTACCTAGGTCGAGAAAGTTGTTCATATTGAGTTTTATAATATGGCAGCACCAATCCCACCACCAGTGTTAAATTCCACCAATGTTCCCAGGGTCCCTTCAATATCCTGCCCCCCCCCCACCCCTCCCCCATCCCCTTAACATGCACCTTTCTAAGTTCAGTTGTTAAAGTTTGGGTCTTTTGATTTCAGTGTTGTTGACTTTGTGGTTTGAATATTTGGTTCCATCTTTGGATATTTCGAGCTCCGTCTTCAGTCACCTCACTTGGCCCGTCTCTTACAATTTTCTTCTAACTACCCTCTCTTGGTCCTAGCAATCATTGTGACTGGCAGTTTGGCCAATCAAATTTGATTTTTATGTTAAGGTCTTTTGGGGAGAGGTTTCTTTTTTGGGTCAATATACCTTTTTGATATGTTGTTGGATCCTCTTTGCTAATATTTTGTTTAGGACCTTTGTATCTATGTTTATTAGAGATAAAGATGTATTTTCTTTTGTGTGTTATCTCTGCTTTTGGTATCAGTTGGCCAAGTGGTGATTTTAAATAGAAGGGAAACTACTGAGATGACATTTTTACTAATATTTTATTATACCACTGTATCACACTGTATCACTGTCTTCCCGTTCATCATCGATTTGCTCGAGCGGGCACCAGTAACATCTCCATATGACCTGTCTCATGCAAGTAGAGCCCAAGGGCACCTGCTTGTTCCAGGAACATAAAGAGCGTCAAACCATTCCATCAGGTCATGGGAATGAGGTCTATAATTGTTACTGGTACTGGCACCAGTAACAAATACGACACCGGGTAGCTTGCCAGGCTCTGCCATATGGGTAGCATACTCTTGTAGTCATCTCAAAATCCAGCATTTATTGATGAACCGCGGCTGCAAGAGGCCGCGCGAGCCGGGCTGTGATAGGCTGGTCTGCTGGGTGGAGTTCTGACGAGGGGGGAAGTCCGGATGTGGAAAATGGAGGTCCTCATGGAGTGGGGGGTCGTCTGGCTTGTTGTGAGGCTCTGCTGGGGTGGCGGGCCAGGGCTAGAACCTGCCATCCCTCCCGGGCACCTCATGAGTGGCTGGGCACAGTGACAGCCAGTAGCAGCTCTCTTTATTATACCACTGTGAGATATACAATTACAAAGATGTTCAGTCATACAGTGTTCCAGCACCCATCCCTCCACCAGAGCCCATTTTCTACCACCAATGTCCCCGATTCCCTCCCCCTCTCCTAGCCTGCCTCTATGGCAGGTTCTTTATCTTCTCTCTCTCTCTCTCTCTCTCTCTCTCTCTCTCCTCTCTTCCCTCTTACACATTGTGGATTGCAATACATACATGTAGGGGTTATCATGTGTATCTTTTTGCCTATGTCGCTCAGTTCTTGGCTGGTATTACCACTTTCGACGATTGTTAGCACTGTTCTGTCGAGATGACATATTGAGAACAGTAACAGGTGACAGGTTTTATGTCAAGAGAAGAGAGCTGCTTCGAGTGACCCAGCGCAGGGATCCTGGCTGGACTCCTGGTCACATCCCTGGAGCTCTGTCCTTACCAGGGTCCTTGGAATTGCATCTGGGTGTTAGTTACAGTTTTCTTCGCAGCCTCACAGGTGGCAAGTCACTGGTTCTAAATGAATACAATTCTGAGTCTGAGCAAAGTTGAATGTTGAAATTTTCATGTTCAGTAAGATTGAAAAGCTTTAATGTTAACTGGATGATGGACCCATTTTCACCTGGAATCTCCCTATAGGAACATCATCTTCTGAGTTCTGACCTTAGGTCTCACTAAAATCAACAGGGCAGAATTGGGTTAAGGGGCGGGTGATAAAATACCATCTCAGACTGAAAGTCTCAATTATCAAGGTGTCATTTGAGATTGCACAGCAGTCTTCAGTTCTGTCTATATTCTATAATCTTCAAATGTCTTTATTTGGCAAGACTCCAATAATTAAATGTGTTAGAAACAATCACTGCACAAGCACACATTTCCACGTTTGATCGTAGAGAGTTATATGCACTTGTATTTAAGTATACACTTGTAAATGATCAGAGAAACGTTCAGTGCTTTGGAAAACTCTGTTTGCAGGCGCTGGGGTTGTGCATGCCTGCTGTTCTTCGTGGGCGTCCACACACGTGCAGAATTAGCAGTTACCGGAATGTGTGTCTGGGTTATGTGGAAACCTGCCGCCCAGGTATGGCAGGCGCCGAGAGGAATGAGGACAGTCTTACCAGGTGCTGTGACTTTTTCCAGGAAGTTCAATGATTCCGTCTCGGAAGCTGGGCGCTGTTCACAGGGTTGAGATGAGGGGTTTTCTTTTGCAGCACAGCTGGCCATGAAGGGACCTTTCTCCAGCTGTCGGATGACTCAGTGACTTTGCTTGCTCACTTCGCGCCTTTCGCCTGCTTGGGTAGCTGATGTCAGAGGTGGGGGTAACTCCGTCAGGCTGGCCCTTTGGAGACCACCTCCATAAAAGCATTGTCCTCGACTTTTCTGGACCCATGGCACCACTTGTTTTGCCGGAAAACAGACAGTTTGTGAGTTAACTGTCCCCCTCTGGGCTTTGGTTGCGGTTATGTGCCACCAATGCATCCTTCAGCAAATTTATTTATTTTTAAATCTCGTACTTCCAAGATGTTCACAGAAATTTTCCTTCTAATGCCATGAACATCGTGTTAGCCTGATTTCCTACATTGTCATTCATCCAAGTGGACGGCTATTTTTTAAATATTTCATTATACCACCATGAGATATAGAATTACAAAGATGTTCATGTTTGGGTTTCGGTCATACAGTGTTCCAGCACCCATCCCTCCACAGGTGCCATTTCCCACCACCAATGTCCCCGATTCCCTCCCCCACCCTCCCTAGCCTGCCTCTGTGGCAGGTTCTTTATCTCTTCTCTCTCTTTCTCTCTTCCTTCTCTTACACATTGTGGATTGCAATATATACCTTTAGAGGTTATTCTTTTGTCTATATTCAATACTCAGTTCTAGACGTATTATTTTCGACGATTATTAGCACACTGTTCCCTTCTTTGTCTTACATAACCTCTGACTCCCACATTTGTGGTAGATTCCAGCTATTGACAAACCTTCCTGAACCATGTTTTGCCTGACCTTGGATATTGGTATCATAATATGTATATATGTATATTTATATCATGCAAATAAATGCAGTCATTCTATATCTTTTTCCTTCTGGCTAATTTCTCTCAACATGATCCTCTCCATGTCCATCCATTTATAGGCAAATTTCATAACTTCATTTGTCCTAACAGCTGCATAGTATTCCATTGTGTAGATGTACCATAGTTTCTTTCCAGTCATCAGGTCTCGGGCACTCTGGTTGTTTCCAGGTTCTGGCTGTTGTGAATAGTGCTGCTATGAAAATAAAATTGCACATGTTGTTTCTGCTGTATGTGATTTTGGCTTTCCAGGGTATATTCCCAGGAGTGGTATGGCTGGATCAAATGGACAGTTGTAGGTAGACTGACACTTTGCCTTTCCTCTCAGTCATCTTTTCCCTGTGCCTCAGTTTCCTCTATCAGTCACCTCACATGGTGCCTCTCTTATGATTTTCTTCTTTCAACCCTCTCCTGGTCCTAGCAATCATTGTAACTAGCAATTTGGCCAATCAAATTAGATTTTATTTTAAGGTCTTTTGGGTGATGGAGGGTGGTTGTTTAGTTTTGTTGGGTCACACCTAGCTGTGTTCAGTGCTTCAGGGCTAACTCCTGGATCTGCTTCAGGGCTCACTCTTAGTGGGTTTGATGGACCGGGCGTAGTATTTGGGATTAAACTAGGGTCAGCCCTGGGCAAGGCCCTACCACTGTATTATATGTCTGTATTATGTGTCTCAGGCACTTGTGTTAAGGTCGTGCGCTTGTTGTAATTATTATTTTGCTGCTCACAAAACTTCTGTAGCTGTGATGTTGGAACATTCTATGCTTGAAACTATCATTAATTTTATTATAACTGATGGTACCTAAAAAATAGGAAAAATTTTTAGTTATTTGGATTTCTAGCCATTTGGGGTCTGCTAAATTGAACTTAATTTCATTTGTGCATGTGAAAACATGGTGTGTCTTGAACTCCGATTGCAGATTTGAGTAATTGTTGAAGACGAGGAGGAGAGGAAGAGTTTCAGTAAGTCAGCAGATTCACCCTTATTTTTGGCAGGAGGCACAGCAGGAGATCCTCAGGGGTTACTCCTGGTTCTGCACTCAGGGATTACTCCTGGCGGTGCTCAGGGAACCATATGGGATGCCGGGGATTGACCCCTGGTCAGCTGCATGTAAGGCAAATGCCCTATCCACTGTGCTATTGCTCCGACTGCTCCACATTGACTTTTTTATCTGATAGTTTTCAACTAAAGCAAAATGTGTTGCCTGTACCTTGGTTTTTATTATACTAAAGTAAGTTGAAGATTTCCCTGTTTTGGCATTTTTCTCTCTGTGTAGTTTATTTTAGGTGGACTTTATTAAAGTCAACAGTAATGCAAGAAGTAGAACTCTCAAGTGTTTAGAAGCTATGCAGTTTTATATTAAAACCTGTAAAAATTCTTCAGAAAGTTAGAGGTTTGTAAGGATTTTCATGAGAACTTCTTTAGCTAAATGGTAGTAAATTCCTTAAAATAACTAAGCTTTGGCATATAACTAGGTCATCGTTTGGCAGCGTCTATGCTTTTTTTTTTTTTGCTTTTTGGGTCACACCCAGCAATGCTCAGGGGTTACTCCTGGCTCTGCACTCAGGAATTACTCCTGGCGGTGCTCGGGGGACCATATGGGATGCCGGGGATCAACCTGGGCCTGCACAGGCCGGCCGCGTGCAAGGCAACGCCCTACCCGCTGGGCTATCGCTCCGGCCCCGCTTATGCTTTTAAAGTTTTCTAGAACACAAAGGAGGAAATGATTCTGAAACAATGTAATGATTTTAAAATTAAAGACAATAAATTAATATTTGCATTATTTGCTAGTGATCGATTTCACTTCTTCCAACATTTTTTAGCCCACACTCTAAGGAAATTGGCCCATGTAAAGAACCAGAAGATTAGCTTTATTATTATTTTTAATTGAAATTGGTTTTGCAGAAGTGGAAATTTGGCAGCAAGTATGGAAACTAGCAAATTAGTTTATACTGTTCTGTGCTTCTTGGTTTAATGAAACCCACAAGAATGAGGAAGGGCTGCATGGCTTCAAATAAAAAGAGCTTGTGCTAGTGTGGTTTTGTCTTTAAGTATTAGAATTTTAAACCATTATTTCGCAGTGTTGTAAGGGCACAACCATTTTGTTGGTTAATAGTGACCCTCAAATGGGCGGAGGGTCAATTACAATAGCTATTTTAAAAAATGACTTCATGGGAAAATTCTGGGGAGATGTTTTCAAAGGTTGGTATAAAACAAAAAGGAACTGGTAATTAAAATAAAACCTTACAACAAACCCATGAGTCAATGGAACTAAGCAATTGACTAATGACAGCCTTTACAATCAGGTGTTGTGTAAAGTTCAAAATTTGAACTTTTGGACAAGGTCTTGAACAAGGTGCATAAAACTTGGAGTCAAACAAATTAGTGTGGCAGTACTGGGAACATCTGGCTTCCTTTCCTATAGAATGTGTGCGCCATTCTTGGAAGTTGGTCCTGACACCACTATAGGCTCTCCAGTAGACTGGAGCCCTCGTTAATCCATTTGAACGACTTGACTCTCTTTGAGAGCATTCAAGGTGGTGGCCTATGGATTGTTTCCAAATAGATATTCTCTTTTCATGCTTGAGCAGAGTAAGGGTTTCTGTACTGGACCTGGTCCTATTTTCCAAGTTGGTTTCTCTTTCTTCATCTCGTGGGTGCCGTCTTCCGCCCTTTCCATACCACCCCTGACAGAATGCTGTAGCTGAAGCCCAAGTTTACCGCCTTGTGGATGTCACCTGAACACTGTGCACCACAACAGGTGTGCTGTGCTGAGCAGCCTGCTGTCTGTCTGAGCACATTTTATGGGTGGGGCTAAGGAGGTCACCTCGGTCTGTAAAGGTCTCAGAGCTATCTAGCACTTTGTTACCAGGAAACTCTCTTTGGATATTTGCAAATGCATCATCTTGGGGCTCATTGGAGACCTGCCTTGTCTGAATATAATCTTCCCTAAAGTGCAAGGTAATGTTGTACCAATTTTATTTTAACTTCCATTTACAAGTTTATCACAGTCACTCTGAATAAAAACCGTGTGCAGCTGGACTAGAACTGAGTGTTTAAAGTAGGTAAAGGGATATATATAATAACCATTCAGTGTCTGTGTGCAAAACACAATGTATAAAAAAGAAAGAGAGAGAAGAAAAGTGCCAGCCATAGAGGCAGGTTGGGGGGGAAATGGGGGCAGGGGGAGGAAAACTTGGAACTTGGTGTTGGGAAATATACACGGGTGAAGGGATGGTGTTGGAGCACTGTATGACTGAAACCCAGTCTTAAACAACTTTGTAATGGTCTATCTCATGGTGATTCAATACAAAAAAGTTAAAAAACAAGAAAGCCAAAGGCAAAGGTCCATTAGCAATTAAAGGTATTTTCATTAAGTTAAGGGAGTACAGACCACTCGAAAAGTTACATAGATAGTACAAGATGAGGCATGTTCTGTTTAGTTTTGGGGAGAACAGCTGCTTTCTGGTTAATTTGTAAGTCTTGCAGGGGCTGTGCTAAGAGAGATTGTGCTTCAAGACACCCTAAAGTCTCATTAGTAGACTCAGGCTTTCTCTTCCCTGCAATCTGGGAGGGTGAGGAGGCAAAGAGGGGCTTATTGTGCTGATGAATGTATGTTTCTCAGCTCATTAATTGTTATTAATTAAGTGTGCCTGAATTATTTAAGTACCCAGGCCAGAGTTTTAGATCTAACTGTGGATAACAAATCGTTGGTAGGACTTTAAATCGTTTTGGTAGATTCCAGCCAGCACTAAAAAGTGATCAGCAGTAGGAGATGAAGTATTATTCCTTAGTGAAACTAAGTATTATGTTTATTTATTTAGTTTTTGCCACGCCTGGTGGTTCTCAGGGATTACTACTTGCTCTATACTCAGGGATCACTCATGGTGGGGCTCAGGGGACCATATGGGGTACCAGGGATTGAACCTGACTTAGTTGTGTGCAAGGCAAATGCCTAACCTGCTGTACTGTTGCTCTAGCTCCATAAGTATTGTGTTTTTAAAACTTAAAAAGTTATATATGTGATATATATGTATTATACTTTAGTATTACAACCCAGTGTGTGTACATATATACACACATACATACAGAATATACAGATATACATATATGCACATATACATATATACATATATGTGTATATACATGCACTTATATACAAATATTTGCATATATAAGTATTTCTTGTATTTGTATGTATGTGGATGTATGCTTACACAGTGCATTAAAACTGACTAGTATTATGGGGAAGTAAGAGGAAATGTTCAAAGAAATAGTCCATATAACTTAATGGAGGGGAAACCCAAGCATAAATGCCTATTATTGACTGATTTTTGTCAAAACAAAAGATTAATACATGTCCATAGATAATGACCATTTGTCATTCAATAATGTTGGGAAACTAGTTTTCTGACTTTTAAACTATTGAGGTTAGTATTGAGCTATTATCATAGTCTTGATAGTTTTAAATATTCAGTCTTTGGTGAGGTAAACAAGTGTTTAAGTTTAATTTGATTTTCCATTGTTGACTTAGATAAGCTTTCGATCTTCTGTGTCTTTGGCACATTGTGGTGAAAGTCTAGTACCCATGTGTCCAGGACACAGAGTGCATCCCTGAGCCCACAGAACTCATTTCCACATGAGGCTTTCTAGAGTCTGATCAGTTTTTCTTTTTTTTTTTTTTTTGCTTTTTGGGTCACACCCGGCAATGCTCAGAGGTTTCTCCTGGCTCTGCACTCAGGAATTACTCCTGGTGGTGCTCGGGCGACCATATGGGATGCCGGAGATCGAACCCGGGCCAGCACAGGCCGGCGCGGCAAGGCAAATGCCCTACCCGCTGGGCTATCGCTCCGGCCCCCTGATCAGTTTCTTGACCTTCTGAATAACCACGACAGTTTAAGGCTCCATTTTTGCTTGCTCTTCTCAGCATCCTTCTTTTCCTGTCTCTGGCATTTGACACAGGGCCAGGCATGTGGCGCACCCTGAAAGTCCTTGTTGAATGAATGTACGATTCTTTGTTTTCTCTTTCTTTTCTGGTTCTCTTTGAGCTGAGTCCTCACATCTGCCCACAGCCCCCAGATCTGCCATGACCTCTCCAGCCTTAGTCCTCATACTCGCCCTTGTTCGCTTCTCTCCGGCTTTCCTTGTTGCTGGCTTGCTCCCTGGAGGGCCCCTTCCTTTGCCGCCCACGTATCCTTCCGGCCTTGGCCGAGCTCCCTCCTTCTCAGGAAGATTTTTCTCGCCCTGGCCTGTGTTCCCTGACTGTTCTCCATGGTTCTTAAACTGTTCAGGATTGCGTGTGGATTTGAGGAAAAGTACCTGGATTTCTTCTGTCCATGTCACGTAACTAGAAACTGCTCTGGGCTCTCCAGAGATTCAGCACATAGAAATAGCTCTACCGAGAGCAGAGTCTCTATTCAATGAGTTAGTCATTTATTGACGAAGTTTCTTTTTTCTTTTTCTTGGATCCCGAGCACTGCTGCCTCCACATAGGCCATTCCTGGCAATACTAGGACCAGTTCCTGCCCCTTGAGGTGTTGCAGGTGTGGCTGCGGTGCCTGGCTGTGTCGGCAGGTGGCAGACAGGAGACAGGCTTGCCTACATGCAGGGCTCTGCCCCATGGGCCCTGGATGTTTGATGGTCTGACATAGAAAAGACTAGGTCCCCTGGGATGAACCCAGAGCCACAGCAGAGCCTGGCAAGCTACCCATCGTGTATTCAATATGCCAAAAACAGTAACAATAATGGACCTCATTCACAACGAATGGAGATGTTACTGGCGCCCACTCAAGCAAATGATGAACAATGGGAAGACAAGTGATACTAGGATCAGTTAGCCATTGGGGCCTGATAGTTCAGTGATCAGATCTGGAGATATGGAGCTCTTTGGGTGGTGTCAGGGGCCTCCAGGGTAGGGGCAGGGACATGCATTGCTGGGGATCAAACTTGGGGCCTCAGCCATGCCAGGCATGTGCTCCAGGCATGTGCTCCAGGCATGTGCTCCAGTCCTTTGACCTGTCACCCTGATCATGTGTGTGTGTGTGTGTGTGTGTGTGTGTGTGTGTATGTGTTCCTAGCTCTGCACTCAGAAATCACTCCTGGCAGACTCGGGGGCCATATGGGATGGCAGGGATTGAACCTGGGTTGGCTGCGTGCAAGACAAATGCCCTACCCACTATACTGATCATGATTTTTATCTGTGCCTTATAAAAACCAGTCTTGGTGTTTTTATTAGACTAGCACAGCCTCCCTTATGTCTGTCCTGTTTGCTGTAGTCAGTTTTAGGTTTTCAGAAAAAAGTCAGCTAGGCTCTGTTATATTTTCTGAGTCTGGTAGAAAATTCGGGACATCATGGGTGTTTAGCAGCATTGCTGTTTTGCCAGCCTGGGACTGAGTTGGCTGTGGCTGCCGAGGGAAGCCTGCTGTGAGCACTCACTGAGTCCATCTTTGTGGGTTTGGCTCTCAGCTGCCTGAGTGTTTCCCCAGCGTTCACCTTCATCTCTGCCCGCTGGGTGCTCATGCAAAGGACCACAAGAGTCTGAGAGAAGTCTGCTAGTCGACTTGTTGCTGTTTCCAATGGAATAATAAAGTCTGGGCTTCAGCTAATATTACAGCAAAAAACAGGCTTTCGTTTCAAAGCAGTTACCAAGAATGACGCAGACTCACTGTTCAATCCCCAGCTATGCTCGGTTTCTTGTTATGATCATTTGTTTTGATTGCAGAATCTGCAGATTTGATTGCAGGTCGGAATAGGGTTCAAACCCTAGATTTGCCTCTTAATTGCTGTGTTGCCAAGACAAATGACCTAAATTCTCTAGACTTGGGTTTCTCATTAGTCAATGGAGAATGCTAATGCTACCTATACAGGGTGGCCATGAGGAGTAAATACATAGAGCACAAGACCCGGCTGAGCAGCTGTTAAATGAGAATGCTGTTGTTAGCATTGTTACTGTTGTTGTGCTTTCCTAGCAGGAGGTCTGATTAGCCTTATCCACTTACTATCATGTCACAATTAAGCATCCAGCAGCCAGCGTGAGTCTGTCACTGCCTGTCCCCTGAGCCAGCCTGTGTGTTTGTGGCGTTCCTGCCCGAGGACTGATTCTCACTTTGTCTGGTAGCTTCTCTTCTCATATGTTTTGTTTGTTTTAAAGTAATTCTCAAGTATTGCTGGTATGTCTTAAAGAGTGTACTTTGGCCCTAAGAGCTGCCGGATGCCTGAGAAATCAGACTGTGCTGCTGGCTTAAGGGGCCACTCTGGTGGTGGTGCTGGGAGTGTGGGTTAGAACACTGTGTGTATGAAGTCCTATCATGGACAGTATGGAAAATCCAAGTTCCTAAATGGAAAAAATAAATAGCGGGGGGCAGGGAGTAGGAGGGAACACCCAGCAGTGCTCAGGCTTACTCCTGGCTCTGTGGGCAGGGATCACTCCTGGCAGTGCTTGGGGACCATTTTGGTCCTGGGGATCGAACCATGCGCAAGGCAACACCCTACTTGCTGTGCTATCGTTCTGGCCACAAATTTGAATTGAGGGTGTTGAGAGAGAGGGTGTTGGGATTCTCGGGGAAAGGAGTTGACTGCACTGTTGATAGGAGCGGTGTTGAGATTATGTGAATGTCACTTGCCACTTGTCACTTGTCTTCCCGTTGTTCATCGATTTGCTCAAGCGGGCACCAGTAACGTCTCCATACATCCTGTCGCATGCCAGGGACATCTGCTCACTCCAGGAACACAAAGAGCCTCAAACCATTCTTTCAGGTCATGGGAATGAGGTCTATAATGGTTTTTGACATATCAAATACATCACGGGTAGCTTGCCAGGCTCTGCCATGTGGGTGGTATACTCTAGCCACTATTGGTGTTGTATACCACAGAATTTCAATCAATAATTTTTTTTCATTCACTTATATCACTTGTCTTCCCCTTGTTCATCGATTTGCTCGAGCGGGCTTCAGTAACGTATCCATTCATTGGGAATGAGGTCCATTATTGTTACTGTTTTTGGCATTTCGAATACTCCACAGGTAGCTTGCCAGGCTCTGCCGTGGCTCTGGTTTCATCCCAGGGGCCCAGTCTTTTTCTATGTCAGACCATCAACCATCCAGGGTCTACGGGGCAGAGCCCTGGGTGTAGACAATCCTGTCTCCTGTCAGCCACATGTTGGCGCATTAACAAACCAAATTGAAGAGAAAGGAAGCGATTGTTGTCAAGTTTTTTCATATTCTTCTCAGATAGTAAATTAGCTGTTTTTCTCCTTTGGCACTTGGCATTGTTCTCTTTTTGAATCCTGGACCATCCCTTCTGCTTGGTTTCCAGACCTCCTCCTCCTCGTGTGCACACTCATGGGTGCCTGTGTGCGCCTGTGCCTCTGCTGTGGGTGGGGGTATGCAGGCTGCTCCCCATCCTACGAAGGACCCCAGGTCGCCAAGCTGTGGTGCTGCTGCCTCACAGCACAGCCTTGCCTGGGCCTGGCCTTCGTCTGGTTTCAGTGCTTCTGGCTCGAACAAGCTTAGGAGGTGGAGCTTCTGAACCATGCAGCCAGAAGACCTCAAAACAGCAGGGAGGGGGATAGAAAATGTGCCTGTTTTTTAATCTGGCAAACACTATTTGGAAATGCTTTCTTTTTCTAGTCAAACAGTTCTATTTTTATTTAATTAGAGTACGATTTTATGGAAAATCTTTTGAAGTAGCATTGTTTTGCGAGACTGTATGTTTGAGAGGTAGTCTCACACCTCTTCAAATGTGTTACCACTGCAGGTCTACAAGCAAAATACCAGAATCTCTTCACCATAGTGGGTTGCACCCCTCGGCCTCTCGCTTCTCTCTTTCTTTGGGAAGTTCCTTAGCTCTGCAGTCAGAATTGGAGGATTTGTTCTCATTGGGCTTTGTCTGTTCCAAGGCTCTGTTTCTTTACATTAGTAAGATCATCTGGTTTTCAGTTTTTTCTTCTGACTTATTTCACTTAGTGTGGCCTTCTCTAATTCCATTCATGTTGTCACAGGTGGTCAGATGATATCTTTTCTTATAGCTGAGTAGCTTTGTGTATTTTTTTTTTCTTTTTGGGTCCCACCCGCGATGCTCAGGGATTACTCCTGGCTCTGCACTCAGGAATTACTCCTGGCGGTGCTCGGGGGACCATATGGGATGCCGGGGATCGAACCGGGCTGGCATGGTCCGGCCGCGTGCAAGGCAAATGCCTTACCGCTGGGCTATCGCTCCGGCCCCAGCTTTGTATTTTTACGGAGTATATATATGAAACAACTGTTTCTACTTCCCTGTTGTCCACTCATCTGTTGCTGTAAATAGTGTTGCAGAACATAGGTGTGCATTCATTTTTCACATTAGTGTTTTTGTGTTTGTAGGGTAAGTAGCTAGGAGTGGAACTGCTAGATCATATGGTATATAGAATTTTAATATTCTGAGAAGTTTCCATTCTGTTTTCCATAGAGATCTGATCACTTTATACTACCACGAACAGTGTGTCAGTGTGTGAGGGTTGCTTTTTTTTTTTCATAATCTTGCCAACTCTGTTTTTTTTTTTGGGTCACACCTGACAATGCTCAGGGGTTACTCCTGGCTCTGCACTCAGGAATTACTCCTGGTGGTGCTCGGGGTCCATATGGGATGCCGGGGATCCAACCTGGGTCGGCTGCGTGCAAGGCAAACGCCCTTCCGCTGTGCAATTGCTCTGGTCCCCTTGCCAACTTGCCAATTATTTTTATTTTGGATATTTTTAAACATTAATTTTTTTTTTAGTGAAGCAGAGAAAGAAATTATGTAAGCAGGAGTGAGAAAGAGAGAGAGAGAGAGAGAGAGAGAGAGAGAGAGAGAGAGAGAGAGAGAGAGAGAGAGAGGTGTTCAAGAGAGAAAAAATGTCTCCACAGTGGAAAAAACCCATTTCTGGTCTTTTTTGATGTAGAGCATCTCACAGGTGTATAACAGTATCTCATTGTTGGTTTTATTTTTATACCCTGGTGATTAGGGACGATGCTGAACAGTTGTTTCATGTAACCATTAGCCTGTCTACTTTGATGAAGGATCTATTAAGCTCTTCTCATTAAAACACTTTTTTTGTTGAATTTTGTGGGTTCTTTAAATATCTCGGATATTAATTCTTTGACAGATGTATGATAGTGTACATACTTTCTCCCATTCAGTAGGATGTCTTTTTATTTTAATAATACTTTCTTTCGCTATGCTGAGAACTTTTTAGTTTAATTCAGTCCTGTTTGTTTATTTTTGCTTTTGTTTTTTCTTGCCAGTGGAAAAATGCCATGCTTCAAGGCACCACTGAAGCCAATATTGTGTTTTGCCAATGCTTTCTTGCATGTGTTTTCAAGGTAATGCCCCTATATTATCTCTCTGGATCCTCCACTATAATTGTTGTCAGAAAGAACATGGGGAAGCACAGCAGATGGCTTCAGACTTGGTTCTGGCTCTGTACACAGATCACTCCTGGTAGTGCTTGGGGAACCACCCGTGGCCCTGGGGACTGAATCCAGGTCGAATGCATGCAAGCAAACTCCTACTCACTATAGTATCTCTCGGGCCCAGGTTTCAGGATTTTTATCAATTCTTTATTAACTCAGTAGGTACTCAGTTACATTTTGCTCAGTCTCCCTATGTTTAGTTTTTATCAGTTTTTGTTGTATGTTGGTCTCTCCGCTGCACGTGTGAGCAAACCCTTGGAGTAATGTTGGACTCGGTCAGGGGCTGGCCGAGCCCCCCCTTACCGGGAGATCAGCTCCATGGGCTGCTTCCACGTGGGGCCCGGCCGAGCAGCGCAGCTGTGGGTCTGGAGTGGATGGGTCTGGATCCATGTGCCCTTTCCTCCACCTCCGTGCCAGCTACTCCTGAAGAGACCCACACACCGCCAGACCCACAGCTCCTCTGCAACCCGGAAGAGATTCAGACCCATCCACTCCAGACCCACAGCTGCGCTGTTTGGCCGGCCCCACGTGGGAAGCAACCCATGGAGCTGACCTCCTGGTAAGGGGCTCAGCTAGCCCCTGACCGAGTCCAACATTGCTCCAAGGGGTTGCTCACATGTGCGGGGAGAGATCACGGACTCGGAGCGGAGATTTGGGCTCTGCCCTTTCCTCCCACCTCTATGCCAGCTACCCCGGAAGAGAGACCCGCCCCCACCAGACCCACAGCTCCTTTGGTGCACAGCTGCAAAGTGGCTGCGTGATATTCTTAGATAATACTGATTTTAGGATAAGGTCCTCGCAGGATCGTTCACATTTATACACTGTATACAGTTCTAGACAGGTTCTAACTGATACCCGTCCTCCCATTAAGCCTAGCAAGAAGCCAGAGCAACCCACACATCATATAGTCAGTCATTCTCAACATCCAGACTCCATAGTTCCTCAGAGCTCCATCCTAGAGAAAACCTGATCTTTCCCCTTTAAGTTTCATCAGTAAATGCTCGAGATGAGAGCCTTCTACAGAGAGTATACCACCTACATGGCAGAGCCTGGCAAGCTACCCTTGTATTATTTGCTATGCCAAAAACTAGTAACAATTATGGACCTCAATTCCATGACCTGAAGAATGGTTTGAGGCTCTTCCTGACCCTGGAGCAAGCAGATGCCCTTGAGCTACACTTGCTTGCAACAGGACTTATGGAGATGTTACTGGTGCCTGCTGGAGCAAATCCATGAAAAATGGGAAGACAATGATACAGTGTAGTATGTTGCTTTTAAGGCATTGTGATTTATAATTATGTCAGTAATAACTTAGAGTTTCAGACAACACTGTTCCAACACCACCAAATGTGTCAGCATCCTTCTGCCAAGACTCAAGTTCGGTCCTTCCTCTCCCCTCTCCCTTTCCCTCATTCCCTTTCTGGGTAAACTCAGTTAACTCTTAGGTTTTGTTTCCATTGGCCTTCTGTTTTTTTTTTTCTTTTTTGGGTCACACCTGGCAATGCTCAGGGGTTACTCCTGACTGTGCACTCAGGATTTATTCCTGGTAGTGCTCAAAGAACCATATGAGATGCCAGGGGATCAAACCGGGTCAGCTGTGTGCAAGGCAAATGCCCTCCCCACTGTGCTGTTGCTCCAGCCCCTCATTGGCCTTCTGTTATTCCCTTCCTATGTTTCTTTATATGCCATATAAGAGTCGAATCATTCTATATTTGTCCCTCTCTCTATTGACTTCCCTTAGCAATGATGGTATCTTCTAGTTCCATCTGTGAACGGAACCATGGCTAATTGCATGTTTTCTTCTTTTCTTCTTTACCGCCATTTTAATACTTGATTTACGTTTTTTTTCCTTTTTTGGGTCACACCCGGCGATGCTCAGGGGTTACTCCTGGCTCTTTGCTCAGGAATTGCTCCTGGCCGGTGCTCGGGGACCATTTGGGATGCTGGGGATCGAACCCGGGTCAGCCGCATACAAGGCAAATGCCCTACCGCGCTGTGCTATCGCTCCGGCCCCTTGATTTACGTTTATCTGGTACAAATATTGCCATTCCTGCCTTCTTTAGGCTTCTGCTTTGCAGGTATGGTGGTTTTCTAGCCTTTTCTTTGAGCCTGTGCTTACATATAAGTTTCTCAAAAAAGATCTTTTGGAGATATTAGAGAGCTGGATTTTACTTTCTGATTCATTCCGCCACTCTGTGACTTTTTGATGGTTAATTCAGGCAATTGATATCTAGAGAAATGATTGATAGAAAAATTTATTGCCATTTTCTGTATGGGCTCTGAGTATTACTGCAGTTTAGTTTTGTCTCTATTTCCTTTAACTCTCTTTACTTGTACTTTGATATCTGTTCTTCGTGTAGTGATTACGTTCTATTTGACTTTTTTGTTTCTTCTAAAATTTTGTTGTGACTTTACCATGAGGTTTCTATTTAGGCTTCTAAACTTATGGTCTATTTTAAATCTAAAAGCAAGTTCATCTTCACTTTACTCTAAAGTGCGAGCCCGTCATTACTCTCCTTCTATACATTTTATGGGTCTTAATTTAATTTTAAGTATGCCTGGTTCAGAGACTCTGATATACGGGGCAGAGCTGCTACCCGGCTCTCCCTGTGCCCAGCTGATCATGAGGCGCCCAGGAGGGAAGGCGGGCTCTAGCCCTGGCCTGCAATCCCAAAAGAGCCTCGCAAGAAGCCAGAGGAACCCCCACCACATGAGGGCAACCGTTTTCCACATCCAGACTCTACAGCTCATCAGAGCTCCACCCAGCAGAAAAGCTGATCTTTCCCCCATCTTGCTTGCGGCTCCTTGCGTCCAATAAATGCACGAGATGAATGCACGAAATGAGGAGTCTACTACAAGAGTATCCGAGAGTATCCCACCCACACAGCAGAGCTTGGAAAGCTACCTGTGTCTTATTTGATATGCCAAAACCCAGTAACAATTATAGACCTCATTCCCATGACTGGAAGGAATGGTTTGAGGCTCTTCATGTTCCTGGAGTGAGCAGATGCCGTTAGGCTACACTAGCATGCGACAGGACATATGGAGATGTTACTGGTGCCCACTTGAGCAAATTGATGAACAATGGGAAGACAAGTGATGCCAGTGAATTGAATTTTACTGTTTCTAAGTGGTGTTTATTTTCCTTTTATAGAGGTCCTTTTTAGACTATTTTGTAAGATCAATTTAATGAAGATGAGTTTTTATTTTTTTTTTAATTATACCACCATGAGATATACAATTACAAAGCTGTTCAGTGTTTGGGTTTCAGTTATACTGTGAAACTGTATAACTGTTTGTGGACTGGGATATACTCATCCCTCCACCAGTGCCCATTTCCCACCACCAGTGTCCCCAATTCCCTCCTCCTCCCAGAGCCTGCCTCTATGGAAAGCACTTTGCCTCTTCTCTCTCTCTTTCTTTCTCTTTCTCTTTCTCTCTTTCTCTTTCTCTTTCTCTTTCTCTTTCTCTCTCTCTCTCTCTCTCTCTCAGATGAGTCTTTGAACTGTAACTTATCTATATCAACACTTCATATCAGAGTAATAGCCTGGTTGGGTAGAGTATTCTTGGCTGGTGGTCTTTTCTATTTAACATTTCCTTTACTTCCCTTTACTGGTACAGCAGTGTCTGGGTCTTGCACACAAGACTGCTGTGCTCCCCAGGGGACATACTTGGTCTCAGTCCTGGCTTGGGATTTCACACTTAAATATGGTACTTGTACATATTGGCTGGAAAGCACCAATTGATTATACACTGGTTGTAGTGCCAAGCATCCCAAGGACAGTGCTGTGATGGTACTCCATGATGTGGGGCCGTAGCAAGGATTCCAGCTGCCTTATGCCTGCAAGGCAGGTGCTGTACCACTGACTGTCCCTAGACCCATCCTGGACTTAGTTGTAGATTTGGGATCTGTGTATTCAACATCCTTTCCCCAGTTCTTCAGGGTAATTCAGCATTTTGAATGTATATTCCCACTCCATTGTGGCCTGTAGAGATTCTGTTGAAAACTGTGGATTTTCTTTCTTACATATTGCTCTTTGCTTTTCTCTTGCTGCTTTCAAAATTCTCTGCATTTCCAGCTTTTGCCATTTTAATTATAATGTGGCTTGGTGTATGTTTAGATTTATTTGGACCTTATGAATGTGTCTGTTTCTTTCCTCAGGTTGGAGATATTCTTGGCTTTTATTTCTTAAATAACTTTTCTACCCCCTTTTCCTCTTGTAACTCCAGTGATGAAAATGTTGTTCCTATTTTTATTTTTTTTTGGTTCTTGGGACACAGCTGGCAGTGCTTAAGCCTTGCTCCTGGCTCTGTGCTCAGAGATCATTCCTGGCAGTGCTCAGGACACCATACGTGCCTTAGTGTTCTTGTGCCACACCCAGCAGTGCTCAGGAGCTAGCCCCGACTTAGTACTCTCGGTTGCTCTTGGTGGTACTTGGGGGACCATGTAGCGGTCATGCAGTCCAGCTCTCTGACTTATTTCCCTGACCCATGTTTCTTTTGATGTTGTTCCATACATCCTTTTTGATATCTGCATTTCTTGAAAAATCCTTTTTATTTTTGCTGTTTTTTATGGCTGAGTTCTACTACCCTCTTTTTTATTTTTTTTTTTTTTGAGTTTTTTAAAAAATATTTTATTATACCACCGTGAGCTATACAATTACAAAGCTGTTCATGTTTGGGTTTCGGTCATACATTGTTCCAGCACACATCCCCTTACCAGTGCCCATTTCCAACCACCAATGTCCCCAGTACCTCTCCCCTCCCCTAGCGTGCCTCTGTGGCAGGTTCTTTATCTCTTCCCCCCTCCTTCTCTTACACATTTACTACCCTCTTTTAAACTCATCAATTTTGTCATCAATTTTGTCTTCCATTTCTTCTATCAGATTGTATCATCCAGCTGTTGTGTTCTTTAACTCTGCGTTGTCTGATGGGGCTTTTCTCATACTTTCTGTCTTTGTTAAAGTTGTCTTTTGTTGTTCTCATTTCAGTGGGCATCATTAGAATTGGTTTGAAGTACCCATGAGAGAATCAACACAGCTCTGTTGGATTAGGAGACCTTCCCAAGGTTTTGTTTTGAACTATCAGTGGGTGCAAGAATGATGCGTCCACATCTGTTGATCTGGAAGAGACTGGCTGGGCGAAGGGTTCATCGTCTAGTGGGGTTGGACACTCATTGTGGTGCCAAGGCCACAAATCCATGGCAGGGATGAATGGTCCTGTTTGGTGGCCAGGGGTTGGTTCATTGTCATGAGTGGTTAGCACTGCTTTGGTGCTTGTGGTTGCAAGTGACTGGCAGTGGTGTGGTGCTGAGACCAAGTGTCCTGAGGTATCGGCAGGGTTTGTGACTGAGGGCAACAGTCACACAGACCTCAACAGCAGCTGGAAGGGAGTGGCTGGTGATTCTGGAGCAGGCCTGGGAGAAGGCTGAATCCTAAAGTGGTGATCGAGTGAGCACTCAGGAGTGGACTTAGACTGGTAGTGGACTGCCAGGGAAGGGCAGTGGGCTCCCTTGCTAGGTGGCTGTGCTTTGAGAAGTGTGGGGGGTGCTTGCTGGCTGTAGGCATGTGGCTTGCTTGCTGCGTCAGCGGGGATGTAGCCGGGGCCAGGTCTGTGTCTGCCTGAGTCAGCACTCCTGAGAGTTGCTCCTCAGAACTTAGCAAGCTTGGCTCCTTGAGAGGGGGTGAGTCAAGCTTTCATCCGGGATTTGTCTCTGGGGACTAGTAAGACAGAACATGGGCTCCAGAGTTCAGCAGCACTGCTTTTAGCAGGATTGCGAGAGGTCACCGTGATTGTGCCTGCTGGTGACTCAGATCCTAGCTTATATCCTAAAGTTTCTTACTTTTTATTCCATACTGGCATTAGGGTGTCTGGGACCCCTTCTCCTATGGATTGTGTGCTGTTTAGACGGGTGCTAATGCTTCGCATCCCAAGGTGACTGAGTTTGCTCATGGGCTTCTTGGGGGCTGGGTCTTCGTCTCTTGTTTCCTAGACTTTCCTGAGCTCCCATCTCGTGGGCCTTCAGTGTAGGGGGTGGCTCCAGGGGTTCCTTTCTGCTATGCCGGATTATAGGGCGGGGTTTGGGGTGCCCAAAGTGGCATGAACCCTCCCGCTTTGCTCCCTAGGGTTAATCCACACCTTGTAAATCTCTCCCACCTTCGGGTTGTTTCACTGTCTCTGCTTTCGTTCGGTCAAGAGTTTCGCTCAGTTCTCTTATCTGCCTGGATGCTAAGGTTTTTTTTTTTTATAAGTGTTTTTATTTTTATTATTTTTTAAAAATATGTTATTATACCACCGTGAGATATACAATTACAACGTTGTTCATGTTTGGAGGTTTCGGTCACTTAGTGTTCCAGCATGGATGCTAGGTTTTTATCCTTCTCTGTGGACCTCTCTTTATCTAGACCTTAAGGTAGCTTCTGCATAGATGAAACCACATTTGGGGGCAGGGGTGGGCGATCTGCTGTGATCATAGGAAGAGGTAAGCTGTTTTGCACTCTCCTGTTCTTGCCGATTATTTTGGGAAACAATTTCTTTGTTGAGGGTAGGCGTGCAAGGTAGAGCCGTCATGGGTCCGTTCTCTGAATGTCTGCGATGCCCCACTGCCTGTGCGTGCCTACCTCAGGGGATGAGCCTACTCTGCACTGGTAAAGAAGAGGTTTGAGCACGAGCCAAGCAGGCTCTGGGTTGTCTTGGCCCAGTCAAAGCACTCCGTGGGTCCTATGCTTCAGAAGCAATGATTTGCAGGCCTGGCTGTTGTCATGCTTGCTTGCTTTTCCAGCCAGCAGAACGGGGCTGTTTTGTTGCATCTGTTTTGAAGAGGTCCTTTCTTTCTATTTTGGGAACAGAAAATTCACTTACAAGTAAGCCAGACAGCCAGCAGACGGTGTCTGGCTCGGATCTCTCCTGCCTCCCGGCCGGCTCTGTGTCTGCCGGGTATTGCCCCGAGCCGCCCTCCATGTGTAGTCCTCGATTTTGAAAGGTGGCAATGAAATGACTGTGGATGCTGTGTTCAGAAATAAGTTGTCAAACTCCTGGTCAGCCATGACTGGACGCTGGAGCTGTGCCCTGCCTGTGGTCACTAGCAGTGGGTGCTGAGAGGATGGGGACTATTTAGGCCTCAGCCTGGGGTGCAGCCGTGGGACTTCTGGCCGGTGGGACCCTTCCCGAGCAGAGCTCAGTTACAGGAATAGGAGAGGCCTGTGCTGGGCCACGTTAGCTGCAAGGACGTGCGTGGGTCAGTTTTTCTTGGCCAAATGGATTCTAAAATCATCCAGCCCCTGCAGAGAAAGACAGTGAAACAACAAACCCATGGCATTATGGGTTGAGTGAAGGCACAGGTGCGTTGTTTATGGTGTAACACTGCACCTGACAGGGAATGCGTGCATGTTGCTCTTTCTAGGGTGAAATTGGGGTCCATGCCTAAAGGACTCTTTGTGGTTCCTCTCAGTCTTTCTGGAAAAAAGACTGGTAAGTTGTTTTCCTTAATCTCCTAGGCCATCTTCATTAACTTGCTTATTACTTGACATTTCTTTTGACTCCAGCTTACACTTTCTATGAAATGACCTGCTCGTGTGTGGCATCCGGGTGTCACTGTGTTTAAATGGCTCCACGTCCCTGGACGTAGCTGAGGTCTGACCTGTCAGAGGAAGCGTAGGCCGACTTTCCCCCTTTAGCCTCCACCTGGAGCCAACGTCTTCCATGACCTCACAGAGGGAGCGAGAGTGCTGTGGAGCTCAGGGGGGGACATGCTAACGTCTTCCATGACCTCACAGAGGGAGGCGGAGAGTGCTGTGGAGCTCAGGGGGACATGCTAACGTCTTCAATGACCTCACAGAGGGAGGCGAGAGTGCTGTGGAGGTCAGGATGGACATGCCAACGTCTTCCATGACCTCACAGAGGAGAGAGAGTGCTGTGGAGCTCAGGGGGACATGCTAACGTCTTCCACGACCTCACAGAGGGAGCGAGAGTGCTGTGGAGCTCAGGGGGGACATGCTAACGTCTTCAATGACCTCACAGAGGGAGGCGAGAGTGCTGTGGAGGTCAGGGAGGACATGCTAACGTCTTCCACGACCTCACAGAGGGAGCGAGAGTGCTGTGGAGCTCAGGGGGGACATGCTAACGTCTTCCATGACCTCACAGAGGGAGCGGGAGTGCTGTGGAGCTCAGGGGGGACATGCTAACGTCTTCCATGACCTCACAGAGGGAGCGAGAGTGCTGTGGAGCTCAGGGGGGACATGCTAACGTCTTCAATGACCTCACAGAGGGAGCGAGAGTGCTGTGGAGGTCAGGATGGACATGCCAACGTCTTCCATGACCTCACAGAGGGAGAGAGAGTGCTGTGGAGCTCAGGGGGACATGCTAACGTCTTCCACGACCTCACAGAGGGAGCGAGAGTGCTGTGGAGCTCAGGGGGGACATGCTAACGTCTTCAATGACCTCACAGAGGGAGCGAGAGTGCTGTGGAGGTCAGGGGGACATGCTAACGTCTTCCACGACCTCACAGAGGGAGCGAGAGTGCTGTGGAGCTCAGGGGGACATGCTAACGTCTTCCATGACCTCACAGAGGGAGCGAGAGTGCTGTGGAGCTCAGGGGGACATGCTAACGTCTTCAATGACCTCACAGAGGGAGCAAGAGTGCTGTGGAGGTCAGGATGGACATGCTAACGTCTTCCATGACCTCACAGAGGGAGCGAGAGTGCTGTGGAGGTCAGGATGGACATGCTAACGTCTTCCATGACCTCACAGAGGGAGCGAGAGTGCTGTGGAGGTCAGGGGGGACATGCTAACGTCTTCCATGACCTCACAGAGGGAGCGAGAGTGCTGTGGAGGTCAGGGGGGACATGCCAACGTCTTCCATGACCTCACAGAGGGAGCGAGAGTGCTGTGGAGGTCAGGGGGACATGCTAACGTCTTCCATGACCTCACAGAGGGAGCGAGAGTGCTGTGGAGGTCAGGGGGGACATGCTAACGCTCTTCCATGACCTCACAGAGGGAGCGAGAGTGCTGTGGAGGTCTGGGGGGACATGCCAACGTCTTCCATGACCTCACAGAGGGAGCGGGAGTGCTGTGGAGGTCAGGATGGACATGCTAACGTCTTCCATGACCTCACAGAGGGAGCGAGAGTGCTGTAGAGGTCAGGGGGACATGCTAACGTCTTCCATGACCTCACAGAGGGAGCGAGAGTGCTGTGGAGCTCAGGGGGACATGTGTCACTTCCCTCGGACTCTTTCACCTTCCGCTACTCGTCTCCCTTTCTTGGCGCGAGGGTGGGTCTGTCTGCAGATCTCAGGGACACTTACACGTCGCCTCTCTCTGAGCTGCCCTAGTCAACGAACCTTCGGTGCTGCGTCATCTTCCGGAAATGTCTCAGAAACATGGCGGCCCAGCGGTCGTCGGGGACCTAAGAGCCCACCAGCCTCCACACCTTCTCTGCATTATCATTTCCCAAAGTTCTCCTAAGTGTATCCACTTTGGTATTTGGGAAAGGCAGAGCCGTTGTGAGTGCCTCAAATGCGTGTCGCAGTGGAGTAGGGTTGTGAGGGGAAGGCACGGCTGTGAGTGCCTCTGCTTGTGAATTCTCTTCGCTGCCTTTCTTTTGAATGAATCCTTCTGAAGGTTCATTTCTTTTGTGGGCGACCTCAGAGTAATGCCTTCCCTCCTTGCCCGAAGCACGAGACTTTGTGTGGCGTTGTGCTCTGTGAGGCTGTGAGGAAAGGCCTGTTCTGACTGAAGGCTGAGGAGGGGCCCTGAGCAGGCTCTGGGGTCTGGGCGTGTTTCTTCCCCGCAACAGGAGGGTTTGCCTCAGTGACACCCTCTAACTTCTTGCTGTGGGTTTTGGCTGTTTTCTGACATAGGGACGGGTCCAAAAGAGTTGAAATCATGCCGAGAAGAGGTGAGTTTATTGAAATTCTCCAACCTCCTATGTCATAGAATTGGTATTTTTTCATTTTTCTTGGCTTGAGGAGGCTAAGCACAAGGGGATAAAACTCAGAGATAATGTTCGGTTTTACTGAATGATTTATGAGGGAGTGGGAATATATAATAAGTGCTTGAATATAGATTTCAGGGGATTCTGACAGTTCTCTGTAATGAATGAAGTTTTTATTTGGTATGCTCTTAAGTAATTTAACTGATTTGAATATTTTAAATAGCCTATTAATTAAAACCAGGCCTTTCAAAGTCTAAAATAGACACAACTTTAGTCACAATTTCTTTGTAATAAAAATTAATAATTTATCTTTAAATTGAAGATAGCAGAAATGGAATATCTTTATGTGTTCAATGCATATTTTGAACAATTTAAATAATACTTACTTAAAAGGAAATAATAGTCATTAGTTTAAAAATAAAATATCTAGAGCACTTCTCAGTCGGTTGTCAGAAGTTGAATTAGCTTTGTATTTTGAGCTAGGTTACTTGACCTATATAGGTTTTTCCAGTTTTGTTGGGAGTAAATTACTAATATAAATGGAAAATTCAGAACAAAGAGCAATATCTTACTTTGGAAAATTTCCTTGGAATTAAAAAAAAATTAGTCTCCAGCTCTTAGCTAAATACGCATAGTTTGCAAAAGTGACTTCTGGGCAACATTTTAAAGCACTGATGCGAGGTCATGAGTAAAATAAAGAACAAGAAACGGAGAAGTTTTGCATTCATTATTCCAGGTACAGCATGAGACGAAGAGTCTTCTGTTGACTTGTTTTTCTTTAAATTAAAAAGAATTTAATTTATATATATATGTACATATATATGTTAATTTAACATTTTATCATCCAACACAAATCCCAGCACCAGTGTGTTCCCACCACCAAGACCCTCACTTCCCACCACCCCTCATCCCTAGGCCTGCTCCCTCAGCTGGCACCAATTATATTGACATTGCAGCCCATATATGGCAGTGGTAGTGATAAGGTCATGACATTTTTTTCTGGTTTGTTATGGGCAAATCTGGTCTCCATCTGAATTTCTAGAACGTGATTGGTTTCTACTAGTTTGATGTACCGCGCGACTGCGCTGCAGAGCCATAGAAGCTCTGCCCCGTGTATTTGTGTCTCTGGATCATAGCCAATAGCCCGGAGCAGTTCATGAGTGGGCCCACTGGACCTCCTGGCCGGGACAGAGGTGGAGAAAGGGACCCCAGCTCCATCTCCACGGAAGCCCGGTGTCTGACTTTGAAGTTAATTGGGAATCTCTGAACTTTGCTTTGAAGACTTGTCTGAATTTTCTTGCTTTAGTCTTACTAGAGTAACCAGAGAGCAACAGTGCATAATTCTTTTACGCTGTCATATTTTAAAAACATTTAAAGGTGGAGGAGATAATAATTTGGGCAGGACACTTTGCCTTGCTGACCTGGGTTTGATTTCTTGCACACATAAGGTTCCTGAGCTCTCCAGGAATGATCCCTAAGTGCAGAGCCAGGAGTAAGCGCTGAGCACTACCAGCTCTACCAGGTATGGCCCCCAAACTAATAAATGAAATAAAACACTGAGGGGCTGGAGTGATAGACGGATGGCTGTGAGTGATGGAGGCCCTGGTTCTATCTCTAGCACCGCATTGTGTCCTGAGCACCACCAGGAGTGACCTGAGCAGAGATAGAATCCTCTCCCTTACCCTACCCAAGCACTCCTAGGCATGACTCAAAACCAACCAAACAAACAAAGAGAATTTAAGAACCTCCTATGTGTCATATGTTCTGCAAAGTCTTGGAGATTCAGTGATGGTGCTAATGTGGGCCTTGGGCTCAGAGTGGAGGAGGGAAAATGAACTTTCACTTTTGTCTGTCTGGGGCCTGTCTCTACTATATGCATCTATATAGATACAGATATATTATGCGTCTCTGTGCTTAATCACTAAAGTAATTATACTTCCCATTGCAGCAAAGACAAATTACCATAAACATAGCAGCTAAAACGAACACACATATATTACCCACGGTTTCCTGGATTTAGTTGTTTTGTCTGCTCAGAGTTTCATGGGCTTGCAGTCTAGGCGTGGTCTGACTGTGTTCTCATCTGGATATGTGAGGGGGTGAAAATCCACTTCTAAGCCCCTCCGTTGTTGGCTGGTTCATTTCCTTGTAGCAGTAAGTCTGATGTCACTTGCTGGTGGTCACAAAGGAAGGGAGACCTCTCTCACTCTTGGTGGCCCAACAATGCCTGGTTATCCCGTTGCAGGACTTGCCTGGTAGCTCCCATTCCGAAGCAGTTGAAAAGGGAGTCTCTGAACCTGATCAGAGGTGCAATGTCTCATTGCTGGTGCTCTTGTTAGAAGCCAGACACAGGCTGTACTGCTCTCCAAGGGAGAGTATTAAGAGAGAGGATTATATAAAGTGTGACTGGCTTAGGTCAGCCTAGAATTCTGCCCACCTCAGTACATTTCAGGTGGAATCACTGGCTTATATTGCAAATATATGTGTATGTGTATTTATATATATATATGTATGTCTATCTGTCTGTCTGTCTGTCTGTCTGTCTATATCTCAGAATATTGAAATTCAAGGCAGACTGTCAAGAACAGCCTCAGTTAAGGAATGAACATAAAGCTCTGGAAAAATGAGAGGCTGGATTATTTCTTTCCTTAGTTGGTGGAAAATAGGGAAAAAGAAATGTTTCTAAGGGTCAATATGGTAACAGAAAGGAATTACATTGAAACAGGAGGTAGTTAACTCAAGTCTTCCCGGTGGACCTTAACAAGAGTCTTAGAGAGTCTGCTGGCTAGACCTGGTCATTTTTTACCTGGTTGTCTTTGCATGAACTGATCATTCAGGAGTGACATATGGCGGAAACATGGTTCGAGGGACACCTTTCTTGGAGTGCCCTGCACACAAGCCAGACAGATGGTGGATTATTCAACCTTGGACAGGACTGTAATCCTACACATTAGCAGGCTGGGTGCTGAGAGGTGTTTATGATATACTGAGGTCACACTCTGGTGGAGTTCACCCAAAACTGCTGTGTAGGGTCTGAGTTGGGCACCCGATGTGACCTGGTATGGGAGAGTGCAAAGAGGACCCTCACCACAGCGGACCATGGCTGCCAAGGCCAGATTGTGTGAATAGGAAGCAGACGGAGTTTTGAGCACCAACAGGAGGATGTTCTGTCAGCAGAGCGGAGGGGCAGGTGTGAGGACAGCCTGGGGCCCAGAAGCACATTCCTTCCTACCCCTGTCACTCAGCAGGGTTAAAGCTGCTCCATAAAATTAGATGTGCGTTTCAGAGGAGAAAGCCGTCAGGTGCTTACCTTCCTTTCAGAGATGACTGAATGGATCCATATGGTCTCTGGCTAATTTTAAGGGCTAAGAAATAAAATGGAGGGCCTGATGAGATAGCACAGCAGGGGGTGGGGGCTCTGCTTCCCTGGTTCAAGCAGTCCCCATCTCCCAAGTACAGCCAGAAGTGAACTCTGGGCACAGAGCCAGGAATAAGCCTGGCTTGCTGCTGGATGAGGCCCCCAAAAAGTAACGAGAATAAATGGACGTTGACAGTCGTATTTCAGTCATACTTGGGCTATGTAGAACTTCAAGACCCCAGCGACGCGGCAGGGAATGTCCAGCACTGCTCGTCACTGTCCTAGGGCAGAAGAGGAGGCCGTGGCTCTATGTCTGATGTCAGCAAAGGAAGGGAGAATTCAGACGAGGATTATTTTTCCAGCTCGGTCAAACTCCCTGTCCAGACTCTTCACTGCTGTTGTTTTCTTTCCCTTTTCTTTCTTATTTGAGGCTTCAGAATTCCGGCGCGAGGATTATTTTTCCAGCTTGGCGAAACTCCCTGTTCAGATTTTTCACTGTTGTTCTTTTCTTTTCCTTTTCTTTCTTATTTGAGGCCTATGTTTCTATTCTTTTATTCATTTTGTATCTTTACACTTTATTGAGATAAACTAAAAAAAAATAATTTCTGGAATGTGCTGATGAGCTAAGACAAACCAAGAAATGGTTCACTGAAGATATTATTTTCCTTCCAGCAGGTCTACATCTGCAACACTGAACTGCTCCCTCTTGCTTGGATCATTTACAAGAACCAGCATCCGCTTTCCTAAAGTTTAAAAGGTGAGTAGAATTTAAGACTCTTCTCTTTGATGTTCGTGAAGCAGTTTGTCACAGCACTAACCTTGGAGTTGGTATTGTCAAGAAAGCCAGACTGACTTCTGGGTGAAAAAGCTTCTGCTTTTTTTCTTCCTTCCTTCCTTCCTTCCTTCCTTCCGTCCTTCCTTCCTTCCTTCCTTCCTTCCTTCCTTCCTTCCTTCCTTCCTTCCTTCCTTCCTTCCTTCCTTCCTTCCTTCCTTCCTTCCTTCCTTCCTTCCTTCCTTCCTTCCTTCCTTCCTTCCTTCCTTCCTTCCTTCCTTCCTTCCTTCCTTCCTTCCTTCCTCCCTCCCTCCCTCCCTCCCTCCCTCCCTCCCTCCCTCCCTCCCTCCCTCCCTCCCTTCCTCCCACCCTCCCACCCTCCCTCCCTCTTTTCTTGAAGCAAAATAGTTTTATTGAAAGAAATCTTTTCTTCTTCTCCTTCTCCTTCTCCTTCTCCTCCTTCTCCTTCTCCTCCTTCTCCTCCTCCTTCTCCCACTCCTTCTCCTCCTCCTCCTCCTCCTTCTCCCACTCCTCCTCCTCCTTCTCCTTCTCCTTCTCCTTCTCCTCTTTCTCCTTCTCCTTCTCTGCCTCCTTCTCCCACTCCTCCTCCTCCTCTTCCTTCTCCTTCTCGTTCTCCTCCTTCTCCTCCACCTCCTTCTCCTCCTCCTCCTCTTCTCCTTCTCTTTATCTTTCTTCTCCTTCCCCTTCTCCTCCTCTTCCTCCTCCTCCACTGCCCTTTTCCTTCTCCTCATTCTCCTTCTTTTGTTTTTTGGCTACTCCTGGCTATGCCTAGGGCTCATTCCTGACTGTGTGCTCTGGGATCATTCCTGGCAGGGCTCTGGGAACCATATATGCTGGGATGAGCCCAGGCTGGGCTGGCTGCATGCAAGAGAAGGGTCTGACCTGCTACGCTATCTCTCCTTCCTCGAATTTTGTATTTCCTAATAGGACAAAGGTTTGATTACAGTCTAAATGACTGTTTTTTGTTTTATGCATGAATTTATTCACAGAACGTTGTGAACTTATATAAAACATATGTTTCTACAGTTATTAAAATCATAAAACAATAAGAGAAAGCTTCTTACTGTTTGGCTTGTATTTACTAGTTACTCTGGGTAGTTAATGCCCAAATACTTAAAAAAATATGGCAATGAGTGGTATTTTAAAGTCCTCATTAAGTTCCTTTGGTTTGTTTTGCTTGGATTCACCTTCATAAAGTGGACCTAAGAATGGGATTGCTATGAGAACTACACAAGCCATCGGAGTTAATATGCACCTACCACAAAACATGCCACATACCTAGTGGGTTGTCTCTTCCATTCTCGTGACATTAAGGGGGTGTTTCTTCTGCTATGTGTGATACTCTGAAGTGGGGAATGATCCCCGATTTACTGCATTTGGTTTTAGGTTTTAGGTTTGTGTGACTAAGTTTCTTTTTGGGGTGAGATACCATGCCTTGAAGTATCTGGAAGTATGCTGAGTTGCTGTCCGTGTGTTTTGGTTATCACTGCCCATGCTTAGGTCCAGCGCCCGCTGGGATTCATAAAGGGGGGGAGCAGGGCCCCTTCCCTGCTTTGGCTCGCCCTCCGCCCGGCTTCTCCCCCTTGGCAGTGATTTCTACTTCTCTTGACTGTCGAATCTTGAAATGCTCCTAATACTTCCAGTCCTCATTGTCAGACTCTGGGGAATGGGACAGGAAGATGTTCCTGTGAGTCTTTCAGAAAGTTTAAAATTCATTAAAATATCAGTGGCAATATAGTCTTAAAATTTTAAGATGCCAGGTAGGACCCATTCATTTGGTGTTGGATCCCTTTCTGAAGTGTAAGCTTTGTAAGACAAGAAGCAGCTTATTCTGTTCCACAATTATGCTTGGTACATCAGAGGAGTTCCATGAAACTTTAGACTTCGAGGGTTGGCGGTGTGGCCCAGTCACAGAGCATATGTAAGAGCCTGGGTTCAGTCATCAGGATTGCAAGAAAAAAAATCCACAATTTTTGTCAAGTGAAATGAATCAATAAAGGCGTCCCCCTTACCTCACCACCTCCACAATGGCTCTTGAAGAGTAGTGAAGCCTTTTTCATTGTGATTGCTGCTGGCATGAGATGAGACAGTTGGAGAGTTGGGAGAGTTAAAGGCGTCTCCCTCACCGAGACCTTTGACTTTCACTAGTCTTTTCAGCTTGTATCTTTCCTGCTGTCGGGGTGCTAAGGATCACATAGCACACACCCCACTCAGAGTCAATGATGGTGTCTTTTCTCTACGCACCCGAGTGTGTTCAGTTCCTCTGTTTTCCCAGTGGGCAGCTGATATTTGAGAAGCTGGAGGACATTAGATGAGCTCTCATGAGGTGGTGGAAGACTTCTGTGGGGGAGCACTCAGCTCTGCTCCCACGCACGTTCACATCCTGGATATTCTTTATGCATGGTGGGGCTACATGGCGTGGGGAATCTCTTTTTCTTTTCGACTTGATGAGCTTCATGAGTTATGCTGCTTTTATTCTGTACTCTGGCACCTACCCACCCCACCCCCAATTTAAGGTAGAAGGGAAGAAGTCATATCTGCCAGGGCCAAAGAGAGTGTGTGTGGGGGACTCTCCACTTGTCCTTCCGTCCCCTCAGATATAAATTCTAGACTTTATCCACCCCAAGCTAAAGTTGTTTTCAAGAAGAATTCTTCCAGGTCATTGAGCACACCACTCAACTATGCCCTAATGCATCGTGACTGACCAAATTTTGACGAAAGTTGAAGTAATTTTGGCAGTTTACGTAAGGACCCATTTTCTTCTCGTCTAAGATGACCTCATCCTGTCTGCTGTTTAAAGCAACTTTCAAAGCTGGTTATGGAAAACTCTTTTTCTTGCCTACGTTATTGCTGTCTGTGGATTTGAAAGGAAATCGCAAGTGGCAGTGCTCCTCCCAACCTCAGGATGAATCCTGTTGTGTTGCTGCATGTTACCCCGTGATTCCGAGTCCTTTTCCAACACAGGCTCAGGTTGGGAGGTGTTGTGACAACATTCACACCTCTCAAATAGGTTTTGACAGCTGGCCGTCCTGGCCTTTATACCTGCTCTGTTACTTGTAAAAGCCTGTCCCTTAACGCTCACTGCTGGACTAAGACATTCCTGAGCCCTGATGAGATGGACAGTGGCCTTCCTGCTCCGTTGCTTGGCTGGGCAGGGACAGCAGGACGTCTGCGTGCTTGCTTTCCCCACAGACGATGCCTGACTTGTACAGTGGCTCCTATTTTTATTAGACCTGGTTGAAAAAATTGTGTTCGGTCCTCATCTGGGATGGTTTTATTAGGTTTTTGTGTTTTTTTGCTTTTTTGGGTCACACCCGGCAATGCTCAGGGGGTTACTTCTGGCTCTGCACTCAGGGAATCACTCCTGGCGGTGCTCGGGGACCATATGGGATGCCGGGGATCGAACCCGGGCCGGCACAGGCTAGCTGTGTGCAAGGCAAACGCCCTACCTGCTGGGCTATAGCTCCGGCCCCAGTTTTATTAGTTTTTAAAACTAACCGTGATCATCTGGATAAATCTGAAGGCTGGTGACTCTGTGCCGTATCTCACTCTAAGGAGTCAGGAGTCAGCAGTCTGTGGGATAAATGGTATTCCTGATGCTTTCTTTTGTTTCCTGGGCTCCTCTGGTCAGGTGGAACCATCTCTGAGTTCCAGATTTTCTCATCTTTAAGTGGGATAATATTGTAGAAGTGTTAGGAAGGTGCCCAGTTCAGCACTTGGAGCTTAATAAAAAACCAATTACTTAAGAGGAATTGGTTGCAATTGTCCAAACAGTCAACCGGTCAACCTCACCAAACGGTCGCGGTTGTCCAAGGACCAGGTGCCAACAGGATGAGAGGAAGAGAGAGCTAAGGTCTGACCCACCATTTCCCAGGATGGAGGAAGCTCACGAGGACTCCGTGGAGTCAGCGGGGGAAACTGCTTGACATCCGACTGAGCATATACCTGCAGGGCTCTGGGCAAAGCTATCTGGATTCACACTTGGGGGCCACTGTTTTCTGTCGCCTTTGTGGAAAGATGAAACCTCAGGCAATGACCTGATTGATTGTCCTCCCAGATGAGAATGGTTTGGGGGTCTCCCTCCCCCCTTTATAGTGCTTCCCTTTGAGGTTCTTAATTTTTTTTGGTCACACCAAGCAACTCCTCAGGGGTTACTCCTGTGTTTGCATTACTCATGGTGGTGCTTGGGAGATTATATGGGATGTCGGGGATTGAACCCAGGTCAGCCGCGTGCAAGGCAAATGCCCTCCCCGCTGGACTATTGTTCCAGCACCCCTTTGAGGTTCTTAAAGGGATCTGAAGTCCCTTCAGAGGGGACCGGTTTGGAGATCTTGGTCCAGATCTAAGACCCCTGGGGTCAGGCTACAGCCACGAGAAAATAAGCTTTGAGATAGGCTTGGGCTTTTTGTCTTTGCCTTCTATTGGTACTTTGATAGTTGAAATAAAAGCGGCTCGATTGTGTGGCTGAAACATCACCTTTGAATGTAGGTGATGCCTCATCTCTTGCCCTGATAAGTAAACTCATGTTTATTTTTTTCTAAATGGATCTCTGGGAATTGTAATGAATTGAATTGTGAGACTGTGATTGCACTAAAAATAGTTGAACCTGTGCTTAGGGTTATATTGGACTTGAAGGAAGATTTTATTAATTTTTTTCTATTTTTGAAAGCGATTTTTATTGAAATAATATTACATTGCATCATGTTATATATATGAATAAATCAACATGTATACATAAATGTCTGTATTTATGGAAAAGTAAGTATAAAATTAAATTTTTTAAATTTTATTTTTAACTTTAACAAGTTGATTGAGGTACTATGATTTACAATACTGTTACTGATGGCTTTCCATGCATGTGAGTGCGACCCCCACAGCCAGCACCAGTTACCACCTTCCAAGGACCCTAACACCTCTTCCTTTCATCCCCTTATCTCTGTCCCAAACTCAATTTGTATGGATTAGTTCTGTTGTGTTGCCTGTGGCCTTTTGTTGCCACCTTGCTGTGCATCGTAAGATCTGTAGATGAGAGAAATCATTCGGATCTGCCCCTTTCCTTCCGCCTGACTTCACTCTGTACGATGCCATCTAGATCCATCCCTGTTGCAGAAAGTTGCATGATTTTTCCTTTCTTAGAACTGTATAGCATTATGTCCCATAATCAAAGGAGGATTTTATTTTATTTATTTAATTTTTTGGTTTTGGGGGTCACACCTGGTGGTGCTCAGGGCTTTCTCCTGGCTCTGCACTCAGGGATCACAAAAGATGGGTCTCAGGATTAAACCTGGTGAGCCACCTGCGAGGCAAGCACTGTACCTGCTGTACTATGGCCCTGGTTTCTGAAGGGGAATTTTAAATGCGGCTCCCAGGAGCCGGGGCCTCTCCGAGGCTGTGCTAGGATTCTGGCCGCCCGCACAGCTTACTTGGTGCCTCCGACCCTCCCGGCTGTCATCTCGGAGTGATGCCAAGGTTCTCAGCATCTGTCTCAGGTCCCTTTAGCTTTGAAAGGGCTCCTGGCTCCTCGAGGCCTCTTTCAGACCCTCCCACTTTCCCTTCCTCTCCTCTGAGGCCTCCCTTCTGTCCTGTTCCTGCCCCCAAACCCCACTTCACCCCACCCCCAGCCAGAGCCCCAAGGGAGCTCAGGCTGGGCTTCCTCTCCTGACTTTCTCCACATTCGCCAACGTGAAGGTCCAGCGGGACTGTGGGAAAACGGAACCTTCGCCTGGACTTTTGGACAGCTTTGTTGTCTGTCTGACAGGATAAATCACGAAATATCCAAGAGGGCCAGAGAAGCCCCCTTTAGGGACCGGGAAAAGGAATCTGTTGGCGTCTCATGTCTGACTCTCTGGGGACCCTGGAATCGTCTGTGCTTTGATAATGAGCAGATCGTGCTGTATTAAGTAGGTGTTGAGAGTCTATTAGGCCCCCTCCCACCTTCTCCGCTTTGCTTTAACTCCGGCATGCTAGCAGCTTCAGCAGCCCAGGCCTAGCGTCGTTGCACCAAACTGCTAAAAAGCGAGCACATTTTTCCACCTCAAAGTTTTGTGGGGGTGGTAAGAGTGGGGGCGTGGGGAAGAGTATAAAAATAACGTTTTCAGAGATTCTGGGTGGCTGGGTGGTGTGTATTTTTCCATGGTGCGGGAGGTTGGAAATAGCATTTGCTTTTTATGGGATTCTCAGCAGCAGCTCGAAAAGTTGGCTCCGTGGGCTCTGTCTCCGCGTGTGGGTGAGGCAGGCTGTGCAGGGCTGTGGGGGAGGAGGCGCTGCCTGGCAGCGGGTCTCTGGCACTGTCCCTGTCTGTCTTCCCTGCCGCCCCGCCTCCTGGGCCCTGTCACCCGCCAGAGCAGCATTCAAGTGTAAAATGTGCTTACCAAGGTCAGGTTCTTGTGATGATTTGCCTGTGGCAACGGATGCCAGTTTTAACAGACTGAATCTCCGTGGTTCCCACAAAGTCACATTGGTCCCTGCGGGGGGCAGCTTGCAGGGAGAAGGGATGGTCATTTGAGAGGAGGTTTCCTGCAGGGCTGTGGGGTGTCAGACTGGTGGAACCCTGGGAGCCCATGGAGATAAGCTTCTCCCACCTCACCCCACCACACTGTTAGTCTTGATGTACAGGGTTAGATCCCCCAACCCGGCCAAAAAGGAGTCTTTACACGTGCTTGATTTTTTGTGGTGTTAGCTACCTAATGTTCACAAGTGGTGGAAGCTGGCTGCGTGCTCTCACCACCAAGGATGCAAATACTGCGGCAGAGGTTTCCACTCCCCAAATCAGGATCTATATGAGTTTCTTGGTTGGTGCCTCATCCTGCAGAGACAGCCCGTGCTTTGAGGGGATTCTCGGTAAGATTCTGACCTCCAGAAGACACTTACGAGTCTGCAGGAGAGCAGGAAATATGAAGCTCATTTCACTCGCAGAATCACTTTGGAAATGTGGCGTGTGAGGAGCGGGAGATGGACCGGACCCAGGGAGGAGAGAGATCCAGTTATAGATCAGGGAGGGGCCCCGAAGATTTCTGTGGAGTTTGTTGTTCTTTATCTTTGCAGGCTTTCTCCTTGAATGGCAGATCCTATTTGTTTTTGTGTGGGATTTGATTCCTGCCAATGGCTGCTTGGAAATGCTTGGTTCCCTTTGCCAGCCCAGCGCTTGGGAGAAGAGCCTGCTGCTTCCTGGGTCCCTGGCACGGAGGCGGTCTCCCTGGCTTTACTCTGGACACTTTTAACTTGGTTTCTTTCTGGTTTTCTCTGAACCAGGAATTATCCAGGGAAGTCAGTGGGGAGGCCATGCTTGCCCCAGAGAAGGAGGAAACTCAACGGAGAAGTACTTCCTCTCTGCTTTCACGGCACGCCCTGCGTGCTAGGGGCTGCTCCTGCTGCGGCCTTCCTTTTAACGGAGTCATGGTAGGCTGGTAGGAGGGCTGGATAGTGGTGCAGTAACTTACAAACACCGGCACAAGCAACAGCTGCCAGAAAACCACGGAAGAGAGAGTTCTAACTCAGATCTGGGTGGGCGTTCGCACTGTATCCCACTTGGATTTCTAGCAGGCTGGTGACTGTACTGGAGGTGCCTGGAAGCAGTGGTGTTGGGATTGCCAGTTACCTCTGACCTTACCCTGCGTGCTGAGTGTGAGGCTCTGTGAGGGAGGCAGGCTATAAGGGCAGGAAGGAGTCCTCAGAAGCTAGAGGCAGCCCAAGGCTGCAGTGGTTTCATGAAAGTTCCAAAAGATGGTACCTGTTCTGCAGGTTCTGTCCTGTTGTGTTGACAGTTTACCTGTGCTCCCGTATTCCAAGAATAATGATCCTGTTGGCTGGCATTAGTTCTCAGCTTCCACTGAGCTGTCCACGCAGCACATTATTAGTTTACATGGAGGCTGTCTGGAGGCGGCGGGGTGGGAATGGGCCTCCACTTCCGGCGGGCTTAGTCCTCTTGGAGTAGCACTGTTTGAACAACGTTACTTCACAGTCCGGGTGGGTTTGTGAAATGTCTAGTAGGTGCTCAAGTGATCACTAAAAGAACTTCGTTGGCACAATTGAGGATGTCTTGTCAATAGGTGGAATCTACCACAAACATGTAGGAGTCAGAGGTTAGCTAAGACAGAGAAGGAAACTGTGCTAATAATCGTTAAAAATGATAACACCAGCCTAGAACTGAGCATTGAATATAGTCAAAGGGATACATGCGAAAATCTCTAAATGTACGTATTGCAATCCACAATGTGTAGGAGGGGGAGAGAGAGAGCAGAGATACAGAGACACAGAGAGATACGAGAGAGAGAGAGAGAGAGAGAGATAAAGAACCTGCCATAGATGCAGGCTGGAGGAGGGGAGGGAATTGGGGACATTGGTGGTGGGAGATGGGCACTGGTGGAGGGATGGGTGCTGGAACACTGTATGACTGAAACCCAAACATGATCATCTTTGTAATTGTATATCTCATGGTGGCGTAATAAAATATTTTAAAAATTAAAAAAATAAAAGAACTTCGTTGCCACTGAGTCTTGTTACAATGGCCAGCTACCTAGTTTTTGATTTGTTTCAGGTTCTCAGCCATTCCATTTCTCCTCTGAAAAATGTGGTACAAGTCGACATAGCGTGGAAAAGGCGGGATCCTTGTGCCCTGGGGGGAGGGATGGAAGGTCACAGCTGCTGGGGAGGCAGTGTTGCTTGCTCCTGTGTCTGGGTACAGGCCAGAGACTTTAAATCTTTTACTCAAATGGGTGTATGGCCATCGCCGGGTCATTTCCCAGAGCGACATTTTCTTTCTTTTTGGTTTTTGAGCCTCACCTGGAGGTCCTCAGGGTTCTCTCCCTGCTCTGCACTCAGGAATCACTCTTGGCAGGCTGAGAAAGATGCTGGAGATGGACCCAGATCAGCCACTTACACAGCTCACCACTCCCTCGACCCCCCACTCCCAACAGCTATTTTATTTTATTTTAATTTTTATTATACCGCAGTGAAACATACTATTACAAAGGTGTTCGTAATTGGTTTTGGTAATACAGTATTCCAGCACCCATCCCTCCACCAGTGCCCATCACCACCACCAGTGTACCCCCACCCCCCCCGC
Organism: Cryptotis parvus; assembly: GCA_021461705.1. NCBI lineage: Eukaryota > Metazoa > Chordata > Mammalia > Eulipotyphla > Soricidae > Cryptotis > Cryptotis parvus. Next base: position 63,668 of record JAJIBD010021768.1, read on the forward strand.
CCACCTCCAGACTGCCTCAGTAGCAGGTATCCCCTTTTCCTCTCTTTCTCTCTCTGTCTCTCTCTCTCTCTCTGTCTCTGCATCTCTCTCCCTCTTCTTTTACACATTGCGGCTAGCCCTGCAGACATTTAGGGTTTATCATGTAAGTCTCTTTGTGTATATTCAATGGTGAGTTTTAGTCTGACATTAATCATTTCCCACACTCAGTAAAACACTGCTATATATTTATATCCCATTAATGAATGCAATCATTCTATATCTGTCACTTTCCTTCTGACTAATTTCACTCAGCATGATAGTCTCCATGTCCATCCATTTGCAGGTAAATTTCACAATTTTGTCTTTTCTGACAGCTGCATAGTATTCCATCGTGTATATGTGCCACAGTTTCCTTAGCCAATCCTCTGTTCTCGGGCACTTAGATTGTTTCCAGATTCTAGCTATAGTGAATAGCACAGAGATGAATAAAGAAGTACAGATAGTGTTTCTGCTATGTGTTTTCGGTCTCTCGGGTATATTCCCAGGAGTGCTATTGCTGGATCAAATGGGAGCTCAATATCTAGTTTTCGGAAGAATGCCCATATTGTTTTCCAAAAGGGTCAACAGCTATTTTAATCTTGAAAAAAAAAAACTAGAACTCTACTCATTAAACATGGGCTTTCCCGCCTGCCAAAATGATGCCTTTTTTTTTTTTTAACTTGATTTCTCTAGGTCCTTTCTCTTGGTGTCATTGTATGATTTGTGGATCTAACTTTGAGGTTCATCTGTATTGTAGCACATGTCAGAAGTCCAGGTTGGGTGGTTAAGGCTGAGAGTAACAACCCACGGTGTGGATGTACTGCAATTGTCCGTTCATGCACACTTGGCTTGCTTCTCCCTTGGTGCTATTGTGAGGAATGTTGTTCTGAAGCTGATGCAAACGTCGATTCACGTTCCTACTTACAGTTCTTTTGGTACCTCGATGAAAATGTAAATACTCGAATGTATATTTTGTTTGTTTGTTTTGGGGACACACCTCCTGCTGATGAGAGCTTCTTCCTGGCTCTGTGCCCAGGGATCACTCCTCGCAGTGTTCAGGGGGAACTTATGGGGTCCCAGGGATTGAACCCAGGTTTGCCACATGCAAGGCGAGCACCCTACCCACTGTAGTGTCTCTCCTATCCCTCCAAACACATTTTACAAAAGCTAATGGTGTCTTAAACTGGCACCGTTAGGAATCTTGGGAAGCGGCTCACGGGGTATCTGCTGGAAGCCCAAGACTAAATATGAAGTAGCTAAAAGGAAGTAAAAGAACAGTGTTGAGAATGATGCTCTAGTGTAGGGTTACTAACTATGAGTAGAGGCCACCCACTGTTTCCTGCCCCTTTCTGAGCACAGCATCATTCTTTAGGACTGCTGCTTGGCCTACAAGTGGCTGTCAGGTTGGCAGAGCTGCTGATGGGATAAGATTGTGGGGGAAGGCAATGGGGCTTAAAAATGGAATTTCAGGGGGGGGATAAGTCTTGTTTTTCCTGGTTACTGGGGGAAAACACTTGAGCTGGGATCTTCCTAGGACGCTAATGTGGTATTTCCCCACAGGGCTTCCCTGAGATGGCTTTGCTCCCTGCAGGAATAGTGGTTTCATGTCAGGTGTGGTCTAGCCACTCTAAAGGGTAGCCTCGCAGGCTGACGCTTTTTCTTCAGTGCTCGAAACACCCCATCAAATCAAGAAATAAAATAAAGGTACAAGACCTCGCTGACACGGGTTTGGTCTCCTCTGGTACCACCTCTGGTTCCCCAAACGCCACCAGGCATGATCCCTGAGTGCTGAGCCATGTGTGGCCCAAAAAGCAAATAAAAAAATGATCCATAACAAGCACATCCAGTGCCCCAGCCAATGCTGGGCAGTTTGTCAAGGATTAGGTATGATGGGGCCAATGGGTCCTGGCTGAGGAAGAGCCTCATTCCAATGAAGGAGACCCGCAAGCATGTGCTTGGTCCTGATCATGTGTGCTCAGTGTGTGGTGCTGAGGCTGGAGATATACGTGATAATAAGGTGGAATTGGGACCAGTAGCATATGGCAAGATTGTCACAAGGATCTGGAATAAGATGAATAAGAGACTACTGTTTGATTACAATGACGATGATTATTCTCTTTTTTTCTTGTTGTCTTGGGACCACATCTGGCAGTGCTGCTCAGATTCTAGGGGTTATTTGTGCCATCCCAATGGTGCCCAGGGCCGCTAGGGCTGTACCCAACAATACTTTGGGGAATTGTATGTGATGCCAGGGATCATTCCGGGATCAGCTGCATGCAAGGCAAGTGTCTTGGCCCCTGTACTATCCCTCTGACCCTTGTCTTCTTTTAATAACTACTCAAAAGTAATTTTAGGAATTTTTTTTACCTTCCGAACAAGGAGAGTACCCAGATTCTTATTTCTTTTCTGATTGCTTGTGGAGCTTAGTGTGGAGTATGTAGGGACATTTAATATGTAAATTAATATGCAAGCATTTATTATGGGAAGTGTCTAAAACATAAGTATTTATTATGGGAACTTAGTCTAGGTTAAAATCAGGTAATTGAATATTTCTTTTTAGGAAAAGGCAAATAATTAATATAAATGGCCTGTAGTTGAGAATACTTAATAGAGGATAACTTCAGGTCAACATGGACAAAAATGTGAAAAACCTTCTATCAAAGGAGGCAAAAAAAAATTTTTTTTACCTGTGCAACTAATTTTGATCCTTTGAGCTTTTTAGAATTTTTTAGAAATAAAAGACCTAGATAGATGATCAGGCACTATTATCATTGACTCTAAAATTATTATTTCATAAATGAAGGTGGAATGGGGATAATTATAAGTTTGTATTTTAAAAAACATTTCGAACTGAAGGTTTGCTTCTTTAGTGATTCTAATTATGTTCTTTTTTCTTTTCATCAATAAAATAGAAGTTTTATCGTTTCCTGACAAAATATATATTATAACTCAGAATAAAGTGGAAACCCTTTTACGTGATTAAAGTGAACTTATCTCTTTACCACTTCCCATTACGTCAGTTCATATTATATCAATAAAAACTCTTAGCGGACCCGAGTGATAGTACAGCAGGTAGGGTGCTTGCCTGTACACCACAGACCCTGGTTCAATCCATGAACCCAATAAGGTCCCCAGAACCCGCCAAGAGTGAATCCTGAGTGCAATTACAGATGTAGCAGCGAAGGCCAAACAAAAACAAAACCATTCAGTATTTGTTTAAAGGACAGTTTACAAGAATTAAGAAATGTGATGTCCATTCATATTAGAGTTGTTTACAATAAAAGTCTCTCACATTTACTTATATTTCATTTTTGTTAGTTAAGATAATATGGCTACAGTAGTGTTAATTATTGCAAGATTGATTGCAAAGTTTCTGCATTCCCATCGGCAAAGTGCAGTGACCCTCTACCGCTGTCTCTGTGACACCTCTGGTCCCAGGTTCATTCTCTTGACTCCTGTCTTGGCTGTTGATGGCTGGTTTTGTAATTTAGGGCCAAGGGTTTATCACTGTTGTTCCATGCTATCGTTTCTGGTTTTTTTTCTACACTTACTTCTCTTGATGTCTTACTCCTGGCTCTCAGCTGAGGAGTGACTCCTGGCAGAGTTTATGGGATGCCAGGATCCAACACAGGTTGCCTGTGTGCAAGGAAATACCCGACCCGCTGTACTATTGTTCCTCTTTTCCCTTGTTTTGTCTGTTTGGTCCACAGATGAGTGAGATCATTGTATATTTATTATTCACCCTCTAACTTAATTTATCTTAAGTTTATAGCAGAAAAATTAATTCATTATGGATATTCAACTTTGGCTGTTTTTTACTATAATATTGTTGAAGTAATGTAATTTCAATAATTAAAAACTAGCGTATTTAAAAATAGCCCAATGTTGTGATTTCAAATGAAACATGCTTTAGAAACTAATCCTACTGGTGAATTACATACAGGCCATGAGAACAGTCCCATCGACTTGGCAATAGACCTATGTTCTGCATTTTGGTGACTCTAATGGAGCATTAAAACCTACTCATACAGCTATCCCATGTGGACACACTGAAAACACTACCTAGAAAAAGATGAAACAAGTATCGTTCTTTGGCAGAAGAATGAAAAATTCTGTGAAAACAGCAGCATTCAAGCCCCTGAGCATTTTGGTCATTGGACTTTAGTCCAGTATTCATGGACTTTAGTCATATCATATTTATTTGTCTTATTGTATAGATGAAAAAATTGAGGATACAAGAAAGTTCACAAGGTATATAACAGCACTTACCACATTACAGGAGGTTAGTAGAGAATTGTACTTTGTAACACTCAAGGCTTCATAAACATATAAATGAAAGCAAGTTTGAGTATTATTAGTTGCCTTAACTTTCAGCCTTCTTCTGCAGTATCATCTCTCTTTAAGCCGGGTATAAAACACTCCATCTTTCGGGAACTCCAATCGAGCAAACATAAATAGGACTATGACTTTGAATTGCTAATGGTCTCCTGTGCTATTTTGCCAAGTTAAAGTTAAATTATGAGGCTAGAGCAATAGTCTAGCAGGTAGGATACTCACCTTGCACGACCAACTTGTGCTTAATCCTTCTGGAAGAAGACCCACATTTCAACTCAGTCCTTCATATAAACATTGTGGGAACCACATGAGAGTTACTGCAGTTTTTTGGACGACTGTTGGAAAATTCTTTGGACCCATAAGAATTTTCTTATGGGTCCAAAGAATTTATGATTTCTTGTGATTCCTTCTCTCGTGCCTTCCCGTGTAGATATACAACCAGCTATGGAGTTCTTGGGCTCCTCTGGGTGCTCTGGAATGAGCGGGAGGCTGGCTCCAGTTCTAATTCAGCACGTCTTTTAGAACAAGCAGAGACCAAACAATGATGTTGCCCCGTTGTTGATGGGGTTTCGCTTCCTTCCCGTGATTATCATCAGACCAGATAACTGCTTTCCCATCATGCTCATGTTCCATAATTCTTTGAAGAGAAAGAGCAGTTTCCTATCCATGACTCTTTGCAGAAAAGTATTCATACTTAACTTGTCTTCCCATTGTTCATCAGTTTGCTCGAGTGGGCGCCAGTAACACCTCCATTTGTTGGGAATGAAGTCTATTATTGTTGCTATTTTTGGCATATCAAATACACCACGGGTAGCTTGTCAGGCTCTGCCATGGCTCTGGGTTCATCCCAGGGGACCCAGTATTCATACTAAGGGTGAATAAAATGTTTAGCTTCTAGTCTGTGTGGTGGTTAACTCTGTGTGTTCATTTGACAGGGGTCTAGAGCTGCCCCAATTACTCTTAATTTCTGAGTGTGTCTGTGATGGTATTTCCAGATGAGATTAGTAATTGAGTTGGACAGACTCTTGTGAAATAGGTGGTTTTCCACAATTGGTGAACATTGTTCAGTCTCTCTAGTGCTAGAAGAGACTAAAGGACTGAAGAGGGAAGAAGTGGCCTCTTTTGCTTCCTGACTGAGCTTGTTTGAATTGGGACATGGGTCTTTTGCTTTTGCCCTGGGATTTACACCATCTACATGTTTGGTTCAAAGGCCTTTGAATGTGGACTAGGCTCAGGCACCAACTTTTCTGGGTCCAGGGCTTGCTGAGTGCAGCTTTAGAGCCTCCCAGCTGCCATAATCAAGAGTCAATTCCTCACAACCGCTCTCTCTTCTCTTCCCTCTGTCCTCTTTGCTGTGTTTTCTTTCCCCTTTACCCTCTCCTTTCTCTCTTCTCTCTTCCCTCTCCTGTCTCCCCTGCCCTCTACTGAGTCTGTTTCTATGGAGTACCTAACTAATGCAGCTTAAGAATTTATGGTATTCAGGGGCCAGAGCGATAGTACAGCAGTTAGGGTGCTTGCCTTTCATGTGGCTGATCAGGTTTGGTCCCCAGGACCCCATATGGTCCCCTGAGCACCACCAGAAGTAAATCCTGAGTTCAGGAACTAGGCGTAAACCCTGAGCATTACCAGGTGTAGCCCCCACTCAAAAAAGTTTATGGTATTACCAGATTCGTTAAACCGATTTCAGTTACAATTTAATAATTTTCTACCATCTAAACAGCCAAGTCTTTGTATATCTAATTTATTTGAAATAAAAGGAGTCCTGAAGCAATCAGAATATGCCCAATTTTTTGCTTGGCTAGAACTGATAGCTGTTAAGATTTTTGTTTATTTGTTTTCTTTGGTTTTCTTATTTACTTTATAAAGTCTTTAGGTAGGGTTTTCTATTCCCCCCTGCCCGCCAGCAAAAAATAAATAAATAAATAAATAAATAAATAAAGGATTTTGTGCATTATTCCAGATTATATGGATATTATTTTCATGATGTGCATATTAATCCTTACCCTTGATACTGTCCATATTATCTTTTCCCTAAACTGTCTATATTATCTTTTTCCCTAAAGTCAGAGAATCTTGAACGCTTTGTTGTCTGTTTCTACATGATAACGTCCTTGCAAGAGCAACACTGAGATATGGAGAGACCAGAGAGATAGTTGAGTAGGTAGCATGTTTGCTTTGCACGTGGCCAACCTAGGTTTGATTCCTGGCACCGTCACATGGTTCTGGAGTGACCTACAAGCATAGAGCCAGGAGAAAACTTTAAGCACAACTGGCTGTGAATCAAAACAAAACACAAACCAAGAGATTCCACTGAGATATAAAATGAAACCAGAAGTCAAAATGTGTGCAGATTCCAAGAAGATAGAGTATATCAGAAAAATAAGTCGTTTACTTTTAAACTATACCTGAGCATAGGCCTACCTATAAAAATGGGAGAGAGGGGCCCGAGTTAGTAGAGCAGGTAAGGTGCTTGCCTTGCATGCAGCTGATCCAGGTTTGATTCCTGGTACCACGTATAGTCTCCTGAGTACCACCAGGGATTACTACTGAACACAGTCACTTGTCACTTGTATTCCCGTTGTTCATTGATTTGCTCAAGTGGGCGCCAGTAATATCTCCAGTCATTGAGAATGAGGTCCATTATTGTTACTGTTTTTGACATATGGAATACACCACGGGTAGCTTGCCAGTCTCTGCTGTGGCTTGGGTTCATCCAGAGGGCCCAGTCTTTTTCTATGTCAGATCATCAACCATCCATTGCCCACAGGGCAGAGCCCTGGGTGTAATAATAATAATAATAATAAAATAAATAAATAGTAACAAGCCAGGAATAGGTCCAGTATACTGCAGGATATGACTCCCAAACAAATTCCCCCCACCCCTGTCCACACTGGTACACACACACACATACACACACACACATGTATGAGGAGTTTTCATAACAGCCATTATTGTTGACACCTGGAGCAAATCTGGAAATTCTGTCTAGCTCCCTGACTTCTTGAGAGAAAGTCAGCCCTCATTGAGTGACACATGGGGCTTTCATTTCCTGAGAATGAGTAAATTCTGAGGTATTTTCTCAGTTCACAGGCAATAAAACCTTAAATGAAACTAACACAAGTGTCTTTTGAGACTAGATGGAGTTTGGGTTTCTGAGTCACGGCAAAGTGGCCCCTAAAAAGAGCATCTCAATGGTGTGTCCATTTCCATGGGACTCCATCTTGCCCTCGCCAGGTTTGCTGACATTTCTCCACCTCTTCGACTGAGGTTCAATCTGTTGTGCTCCAGGAACAAAAAAGATAAATGAGATAATAAGCATTAGAGCCTGTACTGCCATGGAGAGGGGAATTGGAAGGCAGCATCATTCCATTCATCCATCCATCCATCCATTCATTCATTCATTCATTCATTCATTCATTCATTCATTCATTCAATAATTAGTACTGGTTATTTGATACCAGGCAATTTGAAAACTGAGTTCCAGACAGTGGCTAGAACTTGCTGGTGGTTGTGGAGTGTGTAAATAGAACTGCCTGGACCTGACTCAGGTCTTCGGGTGCCTGGTCCGTCTGTCAACTCAACATGGGCTCAGCGTTTGCCCTCCCTTGGCACACTGTAGATTGACCTGCCTAAGCTGCTTTCTTCTCAGCCTTAGCAATTCGGATTCTAGATTCTCAAGAAGTGAGGGTTCTTGATATATATATATATATATATATATATATATATATATATAAAATATGGTCCCCTGAGCACCACCAGGAGTGATTCCTGAGTGCAGAACCAGGAGAAACCCCTGAGCATTGCGGGTGTGACCCCCAAAAAGAAAAAAAATGCAGTCTTGGGGGCTGGAGCCATACCCCAGCGGGTAGGGCTTGCACGTGGCCGCCCATGCTGGCCCGGGTTCGATTCCCGACATCCCATATGGCATCCCATATGGTCCCCAAGCATCGCCAGGGAGTAATTCCTGGGTGCAGAGCCAGGAGAAACCCCTGAGCATTGCCGGGTGTGACCCAAAAAAGCAAAAAAAAAAAATGCAGTCTTGGGGAGTATGTGCTACAGCTGAGTAGAACAAGTGACTCACTTGTATGAGAGGTGAGGTATAAGTTTAGTCTCTGGCACTGAAAAAATAATTGTAATAATTAAAAATAATAATAAAGTTATTAATTTTGAGACATTCACAGACATGGGGCAGAGCTGCTACTGGCTCTCCCTGTGCCCAGCCGCTCACGAGGCACCCAGGAGGGGATGGCGTGTTTAGCCCTGGCCCGCCACCCCAGCAGAGTCTTGAAACAAGCTAGACGACCCCCCACTCCATGAGGGCCTTCATTTTCCACATCCGGACTTCCCTCTCGTCAGAACTCCACCCAGCAGACCAGCTTATTACAGCCCGGCTTGCGGCGTCCGCAAGGTGCTGCGCAGTTCATCAATAAATGCTGGATTTAGAGATGACTACAAGAGTATGCTAGCCGCACAGCAGAGCCTGGCAAGCTACCCGTGTTGTATTTGATATGCCAAATACCAGTAACAATTTTAGACCTTATTCCCATGACCCGTGTTGTATTTGATACATGGCAAGCTACCCATATTGTATTTGATATGCCAAATACCAGTAACAATTTTAGACCTTATGCCCATGATCTGATGGAATGGTTTTGAGGTGCTTTATGTTCCTGAGCAAGCAGGTGCCCTTGGGCTCTACTTGCATGAGACAGGACATATGGAGATGTTACTGGTGCCCACTTGAGCAAATCAATGATGAACGGGAAGACAGTGATACAGTGATATATATATATATGTGTGTGTGTGTGTGTGTGTGTGTGTGTGTGTGTGTGTGTGCGCAAATGTGGTTTCTCTTTAAGAACTAAATTTTAACAAAGCTATTTCTGAGGAATAAAAAATATGCCATTTTGTGAACATATAATTTTGAGGGAAATTGTATTTTTTCTGCCCAAGATTAACTGATGTGCCAAGCAGAGGCTGCGGTACAGAGGATTTCCTGTTTTCCAGGGAAACGGTGCCCTGAAATCTGCTGGGTTAGCTGATTAGGTTACTTTTTGAGTCAATTAGATGGAATTTTGGAAAATGTCCTAGTAAAAGCAAAATTTTCCTTTTCAGGTTAAAAAAAATAGTAAGAATAATGTGAAAAAGTAAAACATTAAAAAAAATAAAAAATAAGAATAATGTATAAAAAGTGCTGGGAACAGGGTACTTTGAGTTTAGTCCATCCCTGTGTGTTTTGTGCGCCAAGGGCTAAGCAGGTGATTGGAGACCTGTGGCACTCAGAAATTTCCTGCTTGCAGGAAGCTTGCTGCTAGCTATGTGGAAGGTGGAGAGTGTGAAAATAATAATCAAGTATTTTTAAAGACACTTTTTATTGGTTCACGAATGCTTTCACAGTGTTGATGAACGTCACAGTGCAATAGCCACAGCAATGCTGAGGGCACCGTGATGTGATAATGTGAGGATAGGCTGCTGACATTATTCCTGTGTGTACTTGTGTGCGTGTTTGTGATTCTGTGGCCCTTGTGCTATTCCTGTGGCTTTCATCCACTAATTCAGATGATCATGTGGCTTGTGATAGTTATAAATCACAGCAACTTTGAGTTGTCAAATCTGTATAGCATCAATATTATCTATTCGCCAGTTCATAGACTTTGAAAAACATTTCACAATATCAAGAGAACTATCTTCCACACCAATTCTTTTTTTGGTGGGGCACACCTGGCGGTGCCCCGTGTTTGCTCTTGCAGGGTTCTCTGCGTAAGGTCACTCCTGGCAGCACTAAAAGACCATATGTGGTGCCAGGATCCAGCCCAGGGTGGCAAATGCCTTAACCTTTTGCTATCTCAATGCCCTCTCATACATTCTAAGAAAGGAGAGAGGCCATTCTTGGTGTAAGCTTTCTTATGCTCAGTTCTGTTACAAAATGTATAATGGAAATGTTGAACACCCTTAAAAACCACTACTTAAGGCGAAGAAATTGGGGCATAAAAAACCACACGGTTGATTGGCTCTCATGAGGTGTGGAAGGGGAAATGTTTTGGTTTTGCTCTCTCCACTTGGTTTAACAGTACATTGTTTCCGGTTATTACATGGAGGATTTATTTCACAACAAATGAGGCAGTAATAATCTGCCTTCTCCTTTGTTGGGAAATCAATAGTCCTGATTTTTTCATTTGCTACTTTTATTAGCTCTTTGGTAATTTTGGCATACAGAAGACACTAGAGAGACCTGAAGTTCATCCAATTGGGGGGTCCCTTGGGGCGGGATGATGACTTAGGCTGTGTGGGATCCTATTGGTCAATTTTAGATATTGGGAGAAAATGCTTGAGGGAGGTATGCTTAATTCTGGGGTCAAGGCCCCATCATAAAAATACCCTGAGCTTTCATTGCTGACTCCCTCATTCAAAGTGGACAGATCAGGAGCACATAAACTTAAAATTAGATTTTGGCAACGTGACAATGAAGTATCATAGTTCAAATTGGCATTCCTTGTAATTTAGTTTGATGTTCCTTTGATAGCCTCTATAATAGTGCCTCAATTTCTGTTTTTGGAAAATCTTCCTGTGGCATGTTCGTATAGGGGAGGACAAGGTAAAGGATGTGAGGTCTGGGTTATTGCAGACACAGCTTTGCTGTCTCGACAAACGATCAACCAATCTCATGTGAGTTTATGTGAGATTTTTTGGGGGACCACGCCTGGCAATGCCCAGGGGCTACTCCTGGCTCTGCATTCAGGAATTATTTCTGGCTCTGCACTCAGGAATTACTCCTGGCAGTGCTCAGGGACCATATGGAATTGAACCCAGGTAGGCCATATGCAAGGCAACGCCCTACCCGCTACGCTATTGCTCCCGCCCCAGTTTACATGAGATTGTAAACTAACAATAAATAAACGCATTTATGTATTTTCTTTAAATTAGCTGTAGTTTGATTATGGTTATTTTATGACTTCTGTTGGCCATCTCTGAAAAGACACTGAAATTATTTTTTTTAAGTATTTTATTATACCACCGTGAGATATACAAATAAAAAGATATACAATTAAAAAAGTTCATGTTTGGGTTTTGGTCATACAGTGTTTCAGCACCCGTCCCTCCACCAGTGCCCATCTCTATACAAATAAAAAGATATACAATTAAAAAAGTTCATGTTTGGGTTTTGGTCATACAGTGTTTCAGCACCCGTCCCTCCACCAGTGCCCATCTCCCACCACCAACGCCCCGGTTCCCTCCCCCCTTCCCCCAGCCCTGCTCCATGGCAGGTTCTTTATTTCTTTGCCTTTCTCTCTCTTTCTCTTTTCCTTCCCTTCCAGACTATGGATTACAGAACATACATTAAAAGGTTGTCATGTGAATCCTTTTGCCTCTATTTAATGCTCAGTTCTAGGTTGGCATTAGTACCCTCGACTATTATTAGCACCCTGTTCCATTTTCTGTCTTACCTAAACTCTGAATCCCACACGTTTGTGATAATTTCCACCTTTGACAAGACCTCCGATATATGCTTCACTTGACCTTGGATATTGGTATCATAATATGTACATATATATTTATGCCATGCAAATAAATGCAGTCATTCTGTATCTGCTCTCTCTCCTTCTGGCTAATTTCACTCAACATAATCTTCTCCATGTCCATCCATTTATAGGCAAATTTTATAACTTCATTTTTCCTAACAGCTACATAGTATTCCATTGTGTAGATGTACCAAAGCTTCTTTATCCAGTCATCGATTTTCGGGCACTCTGGTTGCTTTCAGATTCTGGCTATTGTGAATAATGCTGCTATGAACATAAAAGTAGGGATGGTGTTTCCACTGCGTATTTTTGGTTTCCCAGAGTAGATTCCCAGGAGTGGTATGGCTGGGTCAAATGGGAGTTCAATTTCTAGTCTTTGGAGGAAAGTCCATATGAAATTATTTTTTTAAAAGTTTACATGACTAAGGAGAACACCTTCTCATGTCGAAGCGGTACAATTTTTTTTTTTTAAATTTTATTATATCACCGTGATATATTGAAAGAGCTATGCCTGGAATATCATGCCTTACTCAAGTGAGAGAAGGAATCTGGAGTTCTGACCTCCGTCACAATTCCAGACTCAGGGACGCTGTCTCATTTGCCAAGGTATCGAAAATGGACATGTAATGTGATTTGGGCTGGACATGTAATGTGATTTGGAGACGACCACTAGACTAGAGCTGTACTGACTGGATCCCACGGGATGTCAAAAAGATCACGTGGCCGCCCACCTACAAGATGGTCAGACTTCTTTGCCAAGACCCTGAATGAATGGTTTGAGGCTCTTCATATTCCTGAAGCAAGCAGATGCCATTGGGCTATCTTGGCATGTGATAGGGTCAAATGGAAATGTTACTGGCACCTGCTCAAGCAAATCAATGAATAACGGATTCAAGTGATCAAGTGATCAAGTGATCACCATGATATAGACATTACAAAGCTGTTCATGATGGGGTTTTGGTCATACAGTGTTCCAGCACTCATCCCTCCACCAGTGCCCATTTCCCACCACCAATGTCCCCAGATGCCCTCCCCCCCTTCCAGCATGCCTCTATAGCAGGCAAGTTTCCTACCTCTCTCTTTCTCTCTCTCTCTCCCTCTCTTCTTTCTCCCTTCTCTTTACACATTGTGGTTTGCCATACATACATTTAGGGGTTATCATGTATATCCCTTTGCTTACATTCAATGCTCAGTTCTAGTCTGGTGTTACCATTTCCACCAATTAGTAGAACACTGATATATATTTATATCCCACAAATGAATGCATTCATTCTATATTTGTCCCTTTCCTTCTCATTGATTGCACTAAGCATGATAATCTCCATGTCCATCCATTTGTAGGCAAATTTCATGACTTCCTTTTACTTGACAGCTGCATAGTATTCCATTGTGTAGATGTACCATAGTTTCTTTATTCAGTCTTCTGTTCTCGGGCACTCAGGTTGTTTCCAGATTCTGGCTATTGTGAATAGTGCTGTGATGAATATGGTGTTTCAAAGCAGTACGGTTCTGAGCAGTTTATATCCAAATGACTTGGCTTGACTGGACTAGAATATGAGCTAGCCTTTCCTGACAAGGCAGAGGAAAAAATATGGGAACACAATTGTCTGTGGATTCAGTTTTAGAGAAATTGTAACTTCAGAATACTTTTACTTTCAAGAAGTAAACCAAGTTTACTTCTTAAGTAAACTCCAGAGACTCTACTAAGTCAAGTCTTGGGTGAACATTACCCTTGCTCTTATTTTGTCGTATTACATGTGACTGTCCATGGGTCCATATTGCTTCTTTTGTCCTCATCTTCCTGCTCATCGCCTTTGAAGCAGCTTTCAAAATTTATCTTTAAAACTTTTTTGTTTCTTTTTTTGGGGGGCACAACCAGATTGTTCTTAGGGCTTTCTCCTGGCTCTGCACTCAGGAATCACTCCATCAGGCACATTTTCCACCACCAAGGTCCCCAGATTCCCTCTCCCCGCCACGACACCCCCAGCCTGCCTCTATGGCAGGCACTTTTACTCAGAGACCACTTCTGGTGGTGCATGGGGGATCATATGGGGGCGCCAAGATCAAACCGAGGTCGGCCACATTCAAGAGGTGCTTACCCTACATGCTGTCCTGTCTCTCCAGTCCCTAAACCTGTTTGTTCTTCTAAATTACATTTTTCTTGTTTTAAGTTCTAGGAAAGTATGCTTTTTTTCTTTCTTTTAACTAAAATTTACCTTGTTTTACATCCCAGGAAATCATGTTAATGGTACCACATAGGACTCAGACGTGCTCTCAGAGTTCTCCTAGGCTCAAAGGCTGTTTGGGCCAGAAGGAGCCTTTTGCTCCAAGTACGGTGGTCACTCTCTATTAATTGATGTAAAATTATATTTCTCTCCTTTTTTACCTTTGGCTATTTAAGTTTAGTTCTGTAAAGCAAGCTGAGAAATATATATGGTAAAGGCTACGTCTTGACTTTGATGATGACCAAGGTGACCGTGACATCTTTTCAGTCTGGAAGTCACTCAGAAGGATTACCAGTGTTGACTTAAAAAGAGATAATTGTGATAAATCATCTCTTTCTAAAAAGTCTGGAAGCACTCAATTGAAATGTATAGCTGCATTTTTTGTTCATCAAAAAGATGAAGTCTGGGCCGAGCAATAGCCCAGCGGGTAAGGGCGTTTGCCTTTGCGTGGCGACCTGTGCCAGCCCGGGTTCGATCCCCGGCATCCCATATGGTCCCCCGAGCACCGCCAGGAGTAATTCCCTGAGTGCAGAGCCAGGAGAAACCCCTGAGCATTGCTGGGTGTGACCCAAAAAGCAAAAAAAAAAAAAAAAAAAAAAGATGAAGTCTATGGTAGTTAAAGTTGTTATTAAGAGGAGAGCAAATTTTATCTTTTTACTTTAGAACTGAAAAGGACCATAGCTGTCTCACACACACACACACACACGTGCGCACACACACACAGCACATGCACACATATGTTTTAAAAAACCTCAATTACAAGTGAGAAATTAAGGAACTGTCCTCAGTCAGACAGCAGTGGCGGCTTGACCTTGAAGTAGGAACTCCAACCTAAAGTCTGTGCCTTTCTGGACCTCGTTCTGTACCAGTGGGTAAAGGGTTTATAAGGTTGCTTGGAAATGATTGTTTTAATGGTTGCCAGGAAACGTGGATCTCACATGTTTTATATCACTTGATCACTTGAATCCCGTTATTCATTGATTTGCTCGGCGGGCGCCAGTAACATTTCCATTGGACCCTATCACGTGCCAATGTAGCCCAATGGCATCTGGTTGATTCAGGAATATGAAGAGCCTCAAATCGTTCCTTCAGGGTCTTGACAAGGAAGTCTGACCATCTTGTAGGTGGGCGGCCACGTGATCTTTTGACATCCCGTGGGATCCAGTCGGAATGGCTCTAGTCCAGCGGTTGTCTCCAAATCGCATTACATGTCCAGCCCATCTGATTTTCGATGCCTTGGCAAACGAGACAGCGTCCCTGATTCTGGAATAGCGAAGGAGGTCAGAACTCCGGGATTCCTTCTCTCACTTGAGTGAGGCGTGATATTCCAAGCATAGCTCTTTCGATTCCTCTCTGGGAGACCCGAATAGCATTCTCATCCTGCTTTTGTAGGGCCCAGGTCTCTGAGGCGTATGTTAATGCAGGGAGAATGGTGGAGTCAAAGAGATGTGCCCGGAGCCGGAGGTTCTTTGTCCTTTTAGCTATTTCTTCGATGCCTTTGAAGGCATTCCATGCCGCTCTCTTTCTCCTGCGCAGCTCAGGTTTTAGGTCGTTCATCATGTTGATTTCTCGACCTAGGTACACATAACTGTTGCATTCAGAAATGTTTGTTTCATTGAGAGTGAATGGGACCTCTGGAACTAGTTCATTTTTCATAAACAGGGTTATTTTTAGATTCAGCTGTAGACCTATCTTTCCACATTCTCGGTTGAAGTCAGCCAGCATTTGTGCCTCTTGGCTAATGTTTGGTGTTATTAGAACGATGTCATCAGTGAAGCGGAGGTGGTGTAGTTGCCGATCATCTATCTTCACTCCTATTCCTTCCCATTATAATTGTCGCATGATGTTCTCAAGGATGGTGCTGAGGAGTTTTGGTGAAAAGGTTATCACCCTGTCGAACCCCCTCTTTTGACATCAATGATCACTTCTTTGTAGAATGGTGAGATCCTGGTGGTGAATCTGTAATACAGCTCACGAAGGTCTTGATGTATTGGGTTTGATCACCCTGTTTGGTTAGGGCTTCGATGACTGCTTCCAGTCTCCACAGAATCAAAGGCTTTCTGTAAATCAATGAACGTGAGACAGAGCGGCATCTTGTACTCCCTACAAACCTCAATGAGCTTGGTTACTGTGTGGATATGGTCGATTGTGCTGAATCCTTTCCAGAAGCCTACTTGCTCGCATGGCTGTCCTTCATCTAGTGTTCTGCTAATCCTGTTCAGGATGACTGCGTGTGAACAGCTTGTAGATGACGGACAACAGGCAGATGGGGCGATAGTTGCCGATGTCGTGAATGTCTCCCTTCTTGAACAGTAGAACTGTCCTGCTGGTTTTCCATTGAGAGGGCACCTTGCATTCGGACAGGTAGCGTGTGAAGAGCCGAGCTAGTGTATTGATGAGTACCGACGGCAGATTCTTCAGGTGTTTGGGTCTGACTTTGTCTGGGCCTGGTGCTGTTCCCTTCTTTACCGACGAGATGGCATGTCGGATTTCAGAAGGGAGGACGTTGGGAATGACATATCCTTCCTGTGGAATTTGGTATGTGGGCAGGTGGATGTGGCTATCAAAGAGATTTGAGTAGAAGTCCTGGATAATCTTCTCCATTGCCTTACATGTTTTACATCATAACTTGATATTAGAATGACTTCCCTCGCTGAGTACATCTCATTGCATAGTATAGTAACAAATGTTTATCTTTTTAGTGAACCACTGAAGAATAGTGGATGTTATTGATAGAAGAGTTGAGAAACTATCAGTACTCTCAATGGATAGAAAAATAAGTTCATCAGATCTATTTATTAGTCACTGGACACTGCTCAGGAGTGGTCAGATTTTAGGCCATATGGAAATACCCTTAAGTAGTCAAGCATAATGAAAACTAGGCTTTAATTTCATATGCACTGAAAGAAATGTTCCGAGATCTTTGTTTGAGCCCAAGGGATTAGATCAATAGTTTTTCCAAGACTAGCTGCTTAAACACAAACATCCATACCATCGAGGCATCCTTTTTGGCATCTGGAGCATGTCGAAGCTTGAGATATTTTTCTTATTTTCATGCTTTTATATTTTCCCTCACATGAGGGCTTGTCCAGGCATACCAACATACATAACCTCAGATCAAGTGCCGTCATGGACCCCGAGACCCCGGAAACCTGGAAGTTGATTCTTTTGAGGGATTCCTCCCCTGTTGTCAACCCCGGCAAGCCACACTCATGAACCACAGACTGTTCTCAAGCCAGAAAAAGGCTCCTGTAATGAAATGCGTGAGCATGGGCACAGATTTCCCTTTATTGCCCACTTTCTAAGTCTCTGCGATATTGCCCAGCGCAGCTTTCTAACTCTGAAGATACCGTCACATATCCAAATGGCTTATACATAAACCTTAAATATAGAATGAGTTTTCTAGCACCACCTGGCTCCTTGATGCTTACTTTATATACTTGCATATGCTTGTGGTAGTTTGCTAACTTCTAAGCTACTAAATGGCTAGGGATCATTCAGACCCTCTAAGCCCAATTGTTTTTATTTTTATTTACTTTCTTGGCTTTTTGGGGTCATACCTGGCTATGCTCTGGGATTACTCCTGGTTCTGTACTTAGGAATTACTCCTGACAGTGCTGGGGAGGGAGGGTTGCCATATAGGATGCCAGGAATTGAACCCAGGTTGGCATCAGGGCAAACACCCTACCTCCTCCCGTTGTACTATCACTCTGGACCCTAAGTCCAGTTCTTAAAGTCAGTGGGAGGGAGCTGCTCTGCACATGGTTGATCCAGCTTCCATATCCAGCACCACATACGGCTCCCCGAGGCCTGCCATGGCTGCAGAGCCAGGAGTAAGTCCTGGGCACCACAGGGTATAATCCCCCTCAGAAAAGGAGGGGGTGGTAAGAGATCTATTAAAGGTAGTGGCCTGGCATTTAGCAACAGGATGTTGGCACACTGCAGAATCTGGTAAAATTCACGGACTGAGGGCAGCCTCATTGCTAGGGAACTTGGATTCAGATGGGACTTTGATTAGAATGGCTCAGGCAGGCTCCCGGGTGCAGTGATAGTTCTTGTTGTCTTGGTCTGGCTTAAGTTGGTCTGCCTCAACTTGAGAATATCTGGAGGCCTGAACAGGTAGACATCAATGGATCTGTTTACTGTGCACTAGGAGAGCCTAAGTTGGTGAGTCATGTATACTTTGAACACAGGGGCTGGCCTCAAATGATCCCCTTTCTTGAAATTTCAGAGGAAACATCCACAGGCTACTGCTACTATTCCCTCTGAAATTTTAGAAGAGGAGATTATTTTTATGCATTTGTCTCAGTTCCTGCCATAAACTAACCTATAATTTCTTAGACATCTTTGACCCAAATCACTCCCCCCACCACACACACACAGTTCCAATTAGCTTGGAGGGAACTTTATCTGACGCCATTGACCTTAAGATCTCCTGTTGGAACATTCTAAAATTTTGGTTTTGTTTTCTTGTTTTGGGGCCACACATAGGGTCGGCTCCTGGCTTGGTACCCAAGAATCAGTCTTGGCTGTGCTGGGGACCATAAAGTGCTGAGGATTGGACCTTGGGTTCCCTCACACAAAGTATGTCTTCTTGATTGATGTTCTCTCTCTCTCTCTCTCTCTCTCTCTCGCTCTTTCTCTCCCCCCCTTTCTCGGAGCATTATATAATTTATGAGCAGGGAGGAGGAGGATGGGCATATTTAGAGAGTTTTTAAGATAACTGGAGCTGGAGATTTGGAGTACGGGTTTTTGATCTCAAACAGATGCAGATGCTCTGTTCTGACATTGATACTTGTAGGCCACACATAGTGCAAACAGGAGACTCAGGTGAAGTTATTTCTACTTGATTTGAACGTGTACTGGCAGAGAGATGCTCATCTTTGGGGAACCAAGGGCAGAGGTCCATAATGGCTGTGTTTCTGTAGTGCTGGTGAACCTCTTCCTGTTTTCCTCTTTAGACGATAAGTTTCTTGCAGGCAGGGTTCTAAATGCTATCCACCTCTCTGGCCTCAGGGGTTGGGTACCCACCTACTGTGGAGTAAGTGATGGTGGTGCTAAGGGCACTTAGGGAGGGACGTGTTTTCTCCCTTCCTTTCTCTTAGCACCTGAGTTGGGCTCCTTTGAGAGAGCAAGGAGAGGCCCCTGGTATGAGTCACATTTGCCTTGGTTTGGTTGAACCCTGTGCTCACGCCCGGTCACAACTAGTCCACTTTTCCAAGACCACCCACTACCCATGCCCCAGTGCCCCTTTTTCTTTCCATCAGCTCTCCTTCCCAGATAAGAACATATAAATGTGATTATGTTTAGAACCGAAGCATTTGAATAAATCAGACGCTTTTTCCCAACCCTAGAATAAAGACTGTAGTTATTTTAACAACAACAACCACAAAAATCCTGCCTTCTTCAGCTATTTCTGGACGGAGACTGGTAATTAGCATGCCATTTGTAATTCATTGCTGTCTCAGGCTGTTTGTTTCCTTGTTCCAAGCAGAGTCGGTGGGGGGACGGGTTTATTTCCTTTGGAAATGCGATTTTGGGGGAGACCTCTAACATGTCATCGCGAGATTAATGGTTTTCCATAGATGAAGTTTGTCCAACCTGGTATTTGCAACTCAATTTATTAGTTTTCCGTGGCTCAGTGGTGAGGAGTCACAGCTTGCCGGGATGGAATTCAGCTTTCTGAAGACTGTTAAGAACAATTGCTTCTAGAAGAACTGACGCAAAGGGAGGAAAGCCTCTTCAGGAAAAGAGCAGGCAATCGGGGCAGGGTCCCGGAGGAACCCATTGTTCTTCCTGTCTGTGAATTACTCTTGGGAAAGGTTTTGCATTTTCAGTCTATGTATATACTGATATGTGCAAGAGGCCAAGTGCAGATATCTGAACGCCTTTCAAGAATTTATAATTTGGAATGGAAAGTCAGTTTCGCGCCGCGATTCCTGGGAAAAGCACTGGGCAGGGGCCTTCCTGGAGGCTCCTGGTGGGCTCCGCCTTGGCCTTCATGCTCACTCTCCAGCTGCAGGGGAAAAAGGGAAAATATGCAGAGGCTGTTTCTGTTTTAGAGTGCTGAGACTCGCTGCTGACTGGAAAATGAGAACTTGGCGATGGTCCAAAAGGAAAGCTTTTGGTTCCTTCTTTTTAGAAAGATTTATTGGGGTGCTGGGGTGGGAGAGTCTTTAATGAAAAGACTAATTCTCTAGATTCCTCCAGCGATGAGGGGCTGTCGCACTCTGACTGTGGAGTTGACCCCAGAGTTGCCGACAGCGAAGAGTAAACGCTCAAGTGTGTGACCTGAGGAGAGGTGTGCCAGACGCCGTCCAGGGCTTCAACCTCTGACTGCCTGGCTTGGGCTTACTCTTGTGTCTGCTCATCTCCACTGAGGGGGAGAAAAGGATTAACTTTGCCCTCTGAGGATTGAGCTCATGATGAATAAAATAGGGAGTTATTTAATGTCTGAACTAAATCTTTTCAACTAATCCTGCAGCCCTTCACTCCCTGAGAGGCTCCAGAAGAGGAAGGAAGGTAAACACAGACACACACAGACACTCTCTCTCTCTCTCTCTCTCTCTCTCTCTCTCTCTCTCCAAGCAAAGCTCTTAGTGGGAGGCACATGTATTGTTTGTTCTTCACGAAATGGTATAGATGAATAAATGCAAGGTCTTGAGAATCCAAAAATGCATGTGGTCCTAATTACTCCCTAAGATATGATGAGTAAAGGACAAGCTTAACTGGTGCAAAGACCAAAGTGTGGTGCCAACATTTTGGATCCGAGTGTTATTACACATGCGGAATTTGTCATCAGGGAAAGTCATTTCTGGAAAGTGTTTAGGCAAAAGGAAACAGCTGGAAGGATTGAGTAGAGTCTGGTTCTATTCAGGGGTGGATGCAGGGCCTCTATCCTGTTGGATCATTGGCACAGAGGCTCAAACTAGCACCTATAAGTGGCCTGGAGGCTTCCATGCTGAGCTGTCATCTTGGTTGATGTTGCCAAGGCGTGGACTAAGGTAATGTCACGGAGGCTGCACAGTGCAGGGCTGTGGGAAGGTGCTGTTGGATGAGTGAGACTGGAGAAGTCCTTCAGATTCACCCGAGCAAGGAGACCGTCACTAGCTATCACTTTTCCTATCTCAAGAGAGTTTGACCCTTTTAGATTTGCCTATTGCAGATATAGGGAAATGGATATCCTCTGTCTAAGCTTCAGATGATGATGGTCGAGAGCAAGTTCCTTTCTTGGGCGTTTGTTGGTCATTGAAACAGGTGAATGTTGTGAGGAATGCTAAGGCTCCCCTAAGACTGGGGAGTGGTAAATAGTGAAAGTGAGAAGAATCATCTGAGGAGGGTGCCCACATTGCCTTACTTTTTGTTAGTTTGTTTTGTTTTTTGGGCCACACCTGGAAATACTCAGGGTTTACTTCTGGCTCTCCACTCAGGAATTACTCCTGGTGGTGCTCAGGGGACCATATAGGATGCTGGGGATCAAACTCAGGTCGGCTGCATGCAAGGCATACACCCTACATGATGTACTATAGCTCTACCCCTCCCACAAAGGTTATTTGTTTTAAGGTCTTTCACATGCTTAACCCATGATTATTAAGAGTAATCCATTTGCAGGTAAATTTCATAATTTCATCCTTTCTGACAGCCGCATAGTATTCCATAGTGTAGATTTACCTGCAAATGGATGGACATGGAGTCTATCATGCTGAGTGAAATTATTCAGAAGGAAAAGGACAGATATAGAATGACTGCATTCATTAATAGGATATAAATAGATACCAGTGTTTTAATAAATATGGGAAACGGTAATGGCAGATTAAAACTCACTACTGAATATACACAAAGAGACTTAAGTGATAAACTCTAAATATCTGCAGGGCTAGCCACAATGTGTAAAATAAGAGGGAGAGAGATGCAGAGACAGAGAGAGAGATAGAGAGAGAAAGAGAGGAAACTGGGGTACCTGCTATTAAGGCGGCCTGGGGGGACGGGAGGGGAGGGGTACATTGGTGGTGGGAATGAGGCACTGGTGGAGGGATGGGTGCTGGAATACTGTATTACCAAGAACCAATTATGAACACCTTTGTAATTGTATGTTTCACGGTGGTATAATAAAAAAAATTAAAAAAAAAGAGTAATCCATGATTACTAATATTATTAAGAGTATTAAGATTATTAAGAATCAAGTCCTCAGGAGACAGGATACTGTGTCCTATGGGACTCTTTCAGTTCTTGGGATACTTAAACAGAAAAATAGGACTGGAGCGCAATTCTAAGGGGACAGGCATGTATCCTAAGAGGTGTCCTAAGAGGATAGGCACATCTGATAATTGATCTGCAAGAGAAATCGGAAGAATCATAGAAAACAACTTGTTTGGAATTTGATGTTTATTGGTTTAGTTTTCCTCTCCCAGCTGGTGAGCTCCCCAGGCCACTTGATGGACGCTTTATACCAGTATTAGGTTGAAGTCCTCTGGAGTGGCACTCAGTGTCAGGTCCCTGCCTCCTACAACTTCCAACTAACTCTCCAAGGACAATCCGTCTAGGCCACGGTGTGCTGCAGGGCTGAGTCACAGGCCCAGAGCAAAGCACAGCCTTCTAACAAGCCTCAGCTACCCCACTGAGCGATGGCAGAGTTTTTCCACTTTGGGTGGCAATTACACTCTCTCTCTCCAGTGATGGGAAATGGAGAAATGTACTTACTATGTGCAACTGATTCATAAAGTCAAGAAGAGAGAGCAAAAGCAAAGTATTATAAAACAAGAAACAAGCAGAGTTTAAACAAATTGTGTTATTCAGAGCTTTACTACTTTAGTTGAATCCCATATCTAGGAAACAAACCAACAAGAACCTCTAAAACCAGGTCTTCAAACAGCAGTGTGAATCTATTGCCATGTGGGAAATTTCTTCCTATGACTCTAAACTCAGAAGCCACAAAAAGAAAATACTGGTAAATATAACCATATAAGCATAAGATTTTTTTAAACCTTGATGAAAAAACAAAGTGAAAAGACGGATGACAAAATCTTGGAAGCCACATTGGCAGGTTTGATCACTAAATCTACTTCCCTAATATAAAAACACTCCTAAGAATTCATGAGAGGAAAAATAATAAACAAATGATGCTGTAATTCTATAAAAGACTCACAACTTTACTCAAAACAGAAATGTAAATTCAAATTACATTTACCTTCTAGCACGTTGGTGAACTCCAAAAACATGGTGATAAGGACTATTGGTTATCAAACATGTACCCTCACCTAATGGATAGGGCCTGTACTGGTATGACCGCAGAACAGGCAACTTGGCAACCACCCAATGACAAACTCAAATACTCATTGAACTGAAATTCCGATTTATCCTTGAATTAAAACTTGCATGTTTGTTGAAGTGAAGTTAACTGAAACATGTCATTGGTTGTGTTTTATTTATATAAAATTTGAAAATAAGTGCAATGTTCATCAGTAGAGGAGTGCTTCTAAATTAGGGTGCAACTGTTATAGGGGACCCCAGAAATTTCATCACAGAACTTGAAAATGTTGATTGAATGAGCATTTGATCACTTAAAAGTGCATCTGGATGTATAATAGAGGCAGATGAATGGCCATATGATAATATTTTTCATCTACAGCTCTTGGTAGCAGAACCAAGAAGGAACATGGTAGGCTCGCAAAATCGGGTCAGCCTCCCACCCCCACCCCTTTCCCAAAGCCTAATCCTTTTCATAGCTAGGAAACATTTTACTTTGTTGTTATTACTTTATTTGATTTGCTCACACAGTTCATCATTCAATTGTTCCTTCATTATTGAGTTAATGTTATCTGTAGTATAGTGAGAGATGTTATTGTAGAAAAAGAAAAAAAAATCTGTACTTAGACAGCATAGCCCTTCCTTCAAAGATTTTTAAAGTATCATCAGATAAGAGAGGCCCCAGGACTGGGGTAAATGACCGCCAGTTGCCCCTGAGGACTGGGTGGAGGGAGCAATCTCAGCTGGCCTGCTCTCCTTTTCTGTCAGACCTGGTCTGGAGTTACTCTCCATTGGGCCTGAGGTTTCTGGGCTTTATATGATGTTTCCATTTGAGTAACGTCTTCCAGATGGGTTTGGATCTGAGTTTTGTATTTTGGTATGTTTGGTTTCTATTATCTAACAGCAGACAGCCTGAGAAATATTTTTTAATACTGAAACTGAGATTTTTTTTTATACTATTGTGTCTTTGAAAAAATGTTAATGGAAAACATTGTAGACACAAACTCTTACTAAGAGGACGGTTCAGTGTGTTAGAAAGATGCAGGCTTTAGAAGCAGAGAGATAGAAGCTCAAATTCCTGTTTCATCCCCTTGGAATGACTGTCGGCTTTGGCAAGACCTGTAAGTCACTTACACTCAGTCATGTCACCCCTGGTTTGGGAAAGGGATGGGGGAAATAGTGTCTACCTGCAGGACTCTTGTAGGGAGGGAAGAATCATAGCACACTGTTGTTGATGATGAAGGCAAAGAGACAGATTCATGTGACTTTTCCTTTTTGTTTGTTTCTTTTTTGGACTACTCTTGGCTCTACTCAGGGCTTACTCTTGGCTCTGTCCTTAGATGTCTCTCCTAATGGTGCTTGCCATTAAATCAGGATTGGTTGCAGGCCAAGAAGGCACCATTAACGCCTGGACTATCTCTTTAGTCCCAGACTTTTACTGTTTAATATTTCAGATTCGTGATTCTATATATCTAGTTACCACACATCTATCCATTTATATAAAACCAATTGGAGTTTATTAGGTGGCTCCTCTATATCAGGACCTGTGATCGGGGTCACAACTACAAATAAAATTCTAAGATATCACACTACAAGAGCCACTCAGGGAGATTAGAATGGAGCAACAGCCCCGCTTCTAGCCTCCTGACAGCCCTGTGAAAGTTTTTGTGTGCGCTGGTGGTAGGGTCCGGGGGTGGGGTGGCAGAAAGCTCTGATGACCACCAAGTCTCAGCTTTCATTGGACCATCTTATGGTCATGGCTGACACTGCCCAGTGGAGGTTACTTTCTCCTGTGCATCTTCAGGGATGCAAATTTCATGGAGTGACATTTTTAGTTGGTTCTTAGGGAGATTTCAGTGTGACCTTATGAAGGTCTTCAAAAGCTGAGTGCCTTGGGTCTGGGTCGGTGATACCTGGAGGTGACTTCATGTTTTCCTAGTCATTGTCTTCGGTGAGGGGGGTAGAGGAGCCTGAATGGAGAGGGAATGCTCATGGGCCTATTCAAAAGGAATCCTACATTTTCAGGTGGCTTTGAGCAAATCCTCTGAAGTGAAAGGAGCCTTAGGGAAGCACCATGAAAAGAAAGAGTTAGAGATAATGCAGTATAACTTTCCGCTTTCAGTTATATGCCCTCAAGAATCATAATTGGTGGCTGGGAGCTAGCTCAGAGGGTTGGAGCACATTTCCTGCATGCAGGAGAATTGAATTCAGCGTTCAGCCCCAGCTACCACACGGTCCCCAAGCACTGCTGAGAGCAGCCCCTGAGCACAGAGCAGGAGGGAGACCACTAGGCGTAGCCCAACTCTGCCCCCAATATAAGAAATGAGGAAGAATCATAACTGAAGCTCTTTTAAGCCTCGTTCTATTATGTGTCTTAGTGGATGTAGTCTGGCTATTTCAGCCTAGAGTTTTAGAAATATATGAATAAAATTATAAGTTAATATGAAATCCTACTTGTGGGTAATTTTTAAATGCTTATTTTATGAATGTGATTCATCCCCCAACCCCCTTCCCTGGAATCATTGTATTGACTTCTGTTAGCAACAGGAAGGTCTTGGTCTGCATGGTTAGGTGTGCGACAGGAGGCATGAAAGTGTTCCTAGTGATCAAATGCCAAAGAAGCTGGAATTGGGGGCTCCAGAGGCCTCTGACACAACTTACATTTCCACGGTGGGTTCTTTGGAAGGAAGAACACGCTTCCAAGAGTGACCTTGGCTACATAGACAGCTGTGTGAGCTGACACCTTGCCAGCCTTTTTTGGGGCTAGGGTGCTATTCTCGCTCTTCTGGAGCGACTGGACCCAGCCGAGGCTCTATTACAGACAAGCTTCACTGCCGCACAGTGAGCCGGTGGCTGGTCAGGGTGGAGAGCAGACATGTGCTGTGAGCGTCGTTCTTCTGGGCTCTGGAACCAGTTTTCTTCCGGCAATAAAAGTGTGCAAATTCAGGTTGTTTTCACATCTGTAGCTCTAGTTCCCCACGGTAAATAGTCACTTCAAAGGCTGCCTTCCCTGCAGCTCTCCTCACAATGGGAACACGGCTGGTCTCCGTGGTGCCTGTGTGTGTCGCATCTGAGCAAGAACATGCCGCACCTGTTGGTGTATTGCTTTTTAATTGTTCACAGTTGTTTTATTTGTTTTGTTTTGTTTTTCTACATCTTAAGGACGTTGAGGACAATGACTTGTTTTTTGTGGGCATCTGTGGTGACTTTGTTCCCTTTTGATCCATGAGGTTTCCCCAAGTCTGTATTTCCAATCCAGCCGTGTGCTGGGATGGTCCCAATTTTCCTGCCCTGAGTAGTGTGTTTTAAATGCCGGAGTTAAGGACATAGTTTCCTTTTGAAGTTTTTATGTTTTGAAGTCGAAGAGGGAGGAGAGCAGGAGAAAACATTATTCTTTTCTCTTGTGAATCTGGTGCGACCAGAAATTACCTTTTCTTTCCACTGATCTCAGCTCATGCTTTTGAGTATTTGTCGCCTGAAGAGGTTCAGTACAAAAATCAGTGTTGGATGCCAGTTTTCACATGGTTTTAGTGTCAGATGAGAAGATATCTTCAAGTCATTGTGGTTGGGAAACCAAAAGACCTGAAGGGAAATATCTTTGTGAAATTTATGGTGGCTTGGATGAATTTCTTAACAGCTTGGGGTTCTCAGTCACCGAATGGTAAATCAGAAGGAAGACTTTAGGCATTGTTTCACCAGACACAGTAGAACACCACCCTACTCCTCCCCCTCTACCCTGCCACATCTATGCTCAAGGAGTCACTCCTGGCAGTGCTCAGGGGACCATATTGGATGCCAGGGACTGGACCTGGATTGGGCCGTGTAAGGTAAGCACCCTACTTATTGTACTTTATTTCTTTTTTTTTTTTTTTGCTTTTTTGGGTCACACCCAGCAATGCTCAGGGGTCACTCCTGGCTCTTCGCTCAGGAATTACTCCTGGAGGTGCTTGGGGACCATATGGGATGCCGGGATCGAACCCTGGTTGGCCGCTGCAAGGCAAACACCTTACACACTGTGCTATCGCTCCAGTCCCTGTACTTTATCTCTTGGACCACTCTCTCCATCACTTTAACCGTTCCTTCTTCCACTGAAGACATGAAGAGGGCTTGAATAAACTTCTGGCAAGTTCCTCTTGACACTGCTGTTGTGACCTCTTTCCATGAATCACAGATGTGCCTAAAGGAATCTCAAAGGTTGAATTAGGACCAGAGAATTAGTACAGGAGGTTTGGCACTGACCTTGAGTCTATAGTGGCCATGACCTTGGTTCAAATCCTCCCCAGCAACAACTATAGTCGCTGAGTACAGGGAGAGGAGTAGTCTTCGAGCTTTAAAGGATGTGGACCTCTGCTTTCAAGGCAAATGCCTTAACCCCTATACTGTCTTGCTGGTCTTAGCAGAACTCTTAAGGGCCCTGGGATTCATAAAATAGTAAATGAGTGTTGGTTTTAGCTTCAAATCTTCAGCTGCCTTTGCCCCATCTAAGAGAACCAGTTTATCCATTGAAGATTTGAAACCAGGTATTGATTTCTCTATTCAGCGGCGAAAGTCCTAGACCCCATCTTATTGCAATAAAAAGCCATTTTGTCTGCGTTGAAGCTCTGCTGTTCAGTGTAGCCACCTTCCTCAATGATCTGGGCTAGATCTTCTGCATAATTTGCTGCAACTTCTACTTTAGAACCTGCTGTTTCACCTCATACTTTGATATTGTGGAGATGTTGGCTATCCTTGAATCTTGTGGATTGACATCTGCTAGCTTTGAACGTTTCTTTTGTGGCCTCTTCTCTCTCAACCTTCATAGAGTGGAAGAATTCGCACCTTGTTCCGGCTTAGACTTTGGCTTCGAGGAATTTTGTGGCTGGGTTGATCTGTTCTGATCCTGAAAACTTCTTCCCTATCAGCAGTGAGACCGTATCACTTTCTTATCATATGTGTGTTCACAGGCGAAGCACTTTTCAGTTCCTTCAGAAATGTTTCCTTTGCATTCACAGCTTGACTAACGATCAGAGAGATCTAGCTTTCAGTTTGTCTTGGCTTGTGACATATCTTCTTCCCTAACTTAATGTGTTGCTTCTGATTTAAAATTAGAGGCATGCTACTCTCCTTTCTCTTGAACACTTAGAGACGGGGGTAGTATTATTCATTGTTCTCATTTCAGTACTGTGGTATCTTAGAAAGTAGCGAGGCCCAAGGAGAGGGAGAAAGACTGGGAGGGCACTGTTGGAACAGACACATTTACTGATTAAGTTACGGTCCTATATGGGTTTGGTTTCATGGACTCCACAACAATCGAGGCAGCAACATCAAAGACGACTGATGGCAAATCAGAGGTAATGATAATGAAAATGTTTGAGATCGCCTGAGAATTATCCAGAGTGTGACACAGAGATAGGATGCAACCATTGGGGATTGGAACAATGCCACAGGTAACCTTACTTGAGACAGAGTTGCCACCAACCTGCAATTTGTAAGAAATGCAATATCCGCAGAGTTTAGTTAAGCAAAGTGCACCGAAGTGAGGTGTGGCCATTTCTATTCTACCGTTGGCCTGTGGGTTGGTAGGTTCAGGCTGTCTTTGTGAGTTGTACGCCTCCTTAGGTTTTCTCAGTGGGTTTCAGGTCTTGTTTCCTGAGCTTGGAGACAAGCTCCTTCTGTTCCTCAGCTACAGAGTTATTAATTAAACTTTCAAAATACCAGATTCTTTAGTCCAAAGTACCTTGTCTTTCTCTGATATATATATGTTACTGGTGTCCATCGATGAACACGGAAGACAAGTGATACAAGTGATATATACAAGTGATACATGATACAAGTATATATCACTTGTATCACTTGTCTTCCCGTTCAACGATTTGCTCAAGTGGGCACCAGTAATATCTCCATAAGTCCTGTCCCGTGCTAGTGTAGCCCAAGGGCATCTGCTCACTCCAGGAACACGAAGAGCCTCAAACCATTCACTCATGTCATGGAAATAAGGTCTATAATTATTACTGGCTACACACACACACACACATATATGTATATGATATATAGTCCAACTTTGTAGTCAGGCACACACAATAGCATGTGCAGCAAAGGGGGTTATTTCTAGGAAAATGAGCATTAAAAATTGGGACTACAGACCTTCAGTGTGCATCCTGAGCTCATGGGGAAAGAGGCATATGAACACGGTGCATCCGCAACCCTGGTACTCCATACACACGAACACACTTGCTTTTATGAATTAGATGCAAATAGCTGGAGCCCAGGATCATGAAGGAGCTTCCAGGGAAGTTCTCCCTCATCCTGTTAGTCCCAGCGCTAAGGCGTTTCTCTTGCAAGAAGATTTCTCACATTGACAGAAGACATTTGGACTCATAATCCATTTCATTTCTTTTCTTCTTTTTTCACATGCTAAATATGAATCAGGAGCAGGAAAATAAATGTATAAAGCTCATACATCATAGATCTTCCTGTGGGACTCTTCTCTGTCACTTCTTTAAGAGCTTCAGGAGTGGGGACTGGTGAGTACAGTGGGTAGGGCGCTTGCCTTGCTTACAGCTGTCACAACTTCAATCTCCAGCTCTCCATATTGTCCCCTAAGCTCGCCAGGAGTGATCCCAGAGTGCAGAGCTTGAGTAAGCCCTGAGCATCTCCGGTGTGGTTCCAAAATGAAACAAAACAAAAAAAGGAACTTCAGGAGTGGAGTCTTTTCTACTTTTCATTGCTGTTGACCTCTTTCCTGTCTTGTCTTTGGAACTGATATTAATTTAACGATACAGTGGATAAGAGGTTTTGAAGACTGTGCTCAGCTTCTAACCATCCGCGCCTTAACGTTGTCCAACAACTTCCTCCTTCTAGATTTTATTCTACATCTCAATCTCATCAATAGGTGATTCTGCTTTTCCTTTGGAATTCAGTGTACACTTCCCTTTTTGATGGTGAGCCCTGGATTCATTTACCACATACTCAGATACCTCAACTACCAAGGCTATATAAGGGGTGCTGTTATGTTCACTAATTTATAGAATAAAAAGTTGTCAAGGTTTTAATGATAATTTTGTTTGTTTTTGGACCACACCTGGTGATGCTCAG
Source organism: Cryptotis parvus (assembly GCA_021461705.1). Lineage (NCBI taxonomy): Eukaryota > Metazoa > Chordata > Mammalia > Eulipotyphla > Soricidae > Cryptotis > Cryptotis parvus. The sequence continues at coordinate 94,086 of JAJIBD010021768.1, forward strand.
GGGGTTGCTCCTGGCCCTGCACTCAGAAATCACTTTTGGCAGTGCCTGAAGGATCTTATGGGATGCCGACGATGAAACCTGGTCTGCTGAATGCAAGGCGAGTTCCCTATCTGCTATACTATCTTTCTGGTGCCAAAAATATTATTTAAAGCTATCATTTCAGTGGTTAATAGTGTGCTTAAGTGACAAGAATGGTGGCAACTGCCGAGCCTCTCTTTGCTGAAAAGAAAGGCATCTTCTTGGACTTGAGTGATACAACAGCGCATCGGGTGCTTGTCTTGGGCACAGTCGACCCAGGCGTGATCCCTGGCACCACGTATGGTCCTCGGAGCCTGCCAGGAGTGATCCCTGAGCATAGAGCAAGGAGTAAGCTGTGAGCACTGCCAGATGTGGCTCCCCAAAAAAACAGAGAAAGAGAAAGGAAGGAAGAAAAAAGGAAGAAAGAAAGGAAACAAAAGAAAGAAAATTAAAGAGAAAAAGAAAGAGGGAAAGAAAGAAAGAAAGGAAAAGAAAAAAGAAAGAAAGAGAAAGAAAGAAAGAAAGAAAGAAAGAAAGAAAGAAAGAAAGAAAGAAAGAAAGAAAAGAAAAGAATGGCTTTTGCAACATTCTAGAAAGAAAGAAAGGCTTCTCTTAGAACATTCTGAACTCAGATCTCTTAGAACATTCTGAACTCATGGGCAGAAACTCATTGAATGGACTAAATTTTCTCAGTATAAGGCCAACCCTCAGTTGCCATTGTGTTGGGAAGTAGGACATAGCATAATGTATTGGTCTTTCAATAACTCCAGAGATGATAGTCTTTTGGCTATAATCACACACATAACTACACTTTCTCTTATTTTACCTAAACTTCTTACTAGACAGGCAGGCTAAATAAGTTTGGGAGCCTCTGTCTGAAAGGACAGAGTCTAGGGGGGTGGCTGGGCAGGGCAGGTTCTAGGAATCTGTACCTGAGACCGACCAGAGCTTATTTCACTCCGATTCTTTTTTACCTCTAAGGGACCATCTAGTCAACCTAGAATGATTTTTGCTGATGATCTTGGCTTACAGGGTCTTAGGTCTTAAGTTCTATTGATCAAAGACAGCGTTCTCAGACCTGCCTGAGGGACAGAGTGACCTGTGGACCTGCAGGCAGTAGTGTCTTGTTCCCAGTGTTTAGGGAGATAGAGACAGACTTTGAGAACTCAATGGAAACGTCAGCTCTTTAGGGATAAAAAGCAACCCTTCATATTCCTGTGTCCGTGTGGGTGTTTGAGTCAGAGCCCAGGAGCATGGGGCCCAAAGGACGGTTGTTAGTGCGCCCTCCTCTGCTGCCTGCCTGCCCCTCAGCTCCCGAATCATTTAGGAGAAGAGCCCTGGGTGGAATGTATTGGAAAAGCGTAGTCTTGTAAAAAGCCAAAGAAAATAAGGGTTAACTTTCTGCATTTGTTGGAACATGGCATAATGCCTGCTAGATATAAATGGAGAAACTTTGGCAAATCTTAGGACCCAGTTGCTATGTAATATATGTATTAAATATTGTTGTGTGTTCAATGAAAATGGTGTTAAAATATTATTTAATAAGCATCAACTGTAATGCATGAAATCACATTTTCTGGGCTTTCTTATGATGAAATAGAAATATATTTGTTTTTATGTTACATAAAATGAAGGGACATAGAAGATAATTTTTTAATTAATATTTTATTATAACACCGTGAGATATACAATTACAACATTATTCATGTTTGGGGGTTTTGGTCACATAGTGTTCCAGCACCCGCCCTCCACCAGTGCCCATTTCCCACCACCAATGTCCCCAATTCCCTCCCCTCCCTAGCCTGCCTAAATGGCAGATTCTTTTATCTCTTTTCTCTCTTTCTCCCTCTCTCTCTCTTCCTTCTCTTACATATTGTGGATTGCAATACATACACTTAGAGGCCATCGTGTGCATTTTTTTTGCTTGTATTATTGCTCAGTCATAGAAGATAATTTTTATCTGACTTTGGAATACATCATGATTTTTTTTTGAAAGGCAAGATTTAATGACTTTTCCATTTTACAATTGGTACGAAAATTATTATTTTTATCTATCTATCTTTCTATCTATCTATCTATCTATCTATCTATCTATCTATCTATCTATCTATCTATCTATCTATCTATCTATCTATCTATCTATCTATCTATCTATCTATCTATCTATCTATCTATCTATCTATTTATTTTTTTCTTTTTGGGTCACACCTGGCGATGCTTAGGGGTTACTCCTGGCTCTGCACTCAGGAATTACTCCTGGCGGTGCTTGGGGACCATATGGGATGCCAGGGATCGAACCTGGGCCAGCATGGGCCAGCCACATGGGTAGGGCAAACGCCCTACCCACTGGGCTATCACTCCGGCCCAGAAAATTATTATTTTTAATATTCCAGTTGTTAGAACATTTCCGGGAGTGACAGATGAGAAGCAAACTGTGACAGATAACCCCAAAGTGAAAGGGGTCTGGAGAAGCCACGAATAAAATAAAATCTTAGTTTGGAAAATCTGGGGGGGAAAATACCCCCCATCGTTTTTGCAGAAAACGGAGTCTATTTGGCTATATCTTCCAGAAGGCTTAACCACTTAGCCACCGAGGGAAACTGGTTTGTTTTGTGGGAGTGAGCTTGTAAAGTGCTGACACCTTTTAATTGTGAGGCATCCTGGTCACATCCCCAACTTTGAGTACACAGCCCTCCCTCCCTTTTTGTCTTGTTTTTGTGCCACACTAAGCTCAGAGATCACTCCTGGTGCTCAGAGATCACGCGTGGGGAACTCAGGGAACCGTAGGGGTTTCCAGGGGTAGAGCCCAGGTTGGCTGCATGCAAGGCTAGTACCTACCTACTGTACTATTGCTCCCTTCCCCAAATGAATATGACCCTTTGATTATACATATGCCAAACATAGACAGGACCTAGGGCCCTGAGGCGCGCTTCTGAAATTGCTTGCTTGTCACTCCCAACACTTCTGGTGGATTCCAGCACCCTGGTGGACCCCGGCTCTGCTGGGCAGATTACAACTGGATATTCAGGTTCACTTTTGCTGGGAAGGTGCACTTTCGGTCCCTGCCCCCCATCCTCTCACCCCAACCCCCTGGTAGTAATCAGCCCATTGAGTAATGTGCTTTTCCTTTTACATTCATTCTCGTTCTATAATTTTAGTTGCTCATAAGCCCACAAAATTGTAGACTGTGAGTTTTGAGCTTAGTAAAGGCAGACCCCGAAGTTCTTGCTTTCTCCCTCTCTCTACCTGTAACCTCCCTGGATGGTTTTAGGTATGTTAGCAACTCCCTTATAATCTTTTTCTTTTCTGAGATTCTGTGGTAGTTATTGTAAGGTGCCTCTTGTAATCATAATAACCACCAAGTAAGTTTGACCACACCAACTTCACTGAGGTTGGGGAAAAGGTCAGTGGGGGCTAGTCATAGGAACTATGAGTTCTGGAAAGTGCCCCAGGCGTGGTTTGTGAATAGAGTCACGTTAGCAGCCTGAAAGCACCACCCCAAGTCCTGAAGCTAAAGGCCTGCTTACTGTGAGAGCTCACAGATGAGACTGGACAGGCAGAGGAGGATCTGGACTCAGATTGCAGACACTGAATGCAACTTGGCTTGGCTGGAGAGTAGAGGCAGCTTTGTAGAGGTGGTGAAATGCGTCTTATGTTTGGTCTGATGACTTGGTGTAGTGGGTGGAAATATGGAACAGATGGTCTCGGAAGAAAGAAATCTGCTATAAGACAAATTGGGTTGGACCAGGTGTGGGTATCATGCATAGATATGAATCCAGTGCTGGGAGTTGGCGGGTACAAGTTGGTTAAAGCCCAGGAAATGTTCAGAATTTTAATAGGACCTGGAGAGTGTATATAATGGACCTGGGCAGAAGTCTGATGGATATTTGGGATAATTGGATGTTGCTTATCTGGGCTAATAAATCAGCTGCTTTTTAACTAAATACCTTTTAGGGGCTTTTAGAGAAGCTTCTGAAAGAGGAGAGAATTTATCCGGGCAGGGCAGAAGCTCCAGTGATGAATGCAATAGTTTGATATACCACAGAAAGATTTTTTCTTTTTAGTGGAAGTACGATAGCTTGTTGGCCAACTTTCTGGCAGAAAAGCTAGACAAAGTACGAAGAAGATGACCAGGACTTGAGCGACTGGTGCTGCAAAGAGGCGCGTTGATGCCTTTCCTCTTGAGGTATTTACCGCCCACAAGGGGTTGGGTAGATGATGAAACCAAATAGACTTTTTGCAGCTATAAATAAGACTACCGGACTAAGAGACCAGGATCTTGGGAGAAAGGAAGGATATTAGAATGAGGCAACAATCTGTACTGTTATTCTCTTCCAAGTATTTGCTGATGTGTTAGCAGCTGTGAGGCAAAGCAGTGAAGGAGAGCTATTCTGAACAGCTGGGAAATTGAGATTATAGTTTCTGAGTTCTGGGGGGAAATTGATGCTGAAGATTTGCCAAGGAGGAAGAGGAGTCCTGGTCAGCACCCAGCACTTTCTGTTTGGGCTGGTCCCACCAGTAAGAGTAAGCCTGGGGTAGAACAGCCTTCACAGAATGCTGGAACTCAACTTTGAACTACTCTAACATATAGTGGATCACAATGGTTTACCCCCTACTCTGCCAGAAAACATAAACCCTTTTTGAAGGACAGTGGCGCCAGCCAGGACTTCAGATTATCCTCTTAGTTTTTTTTTTTTTAACATACAGTATTTAGAATTCAATGAAAAATGGATATGCTTGAAATTAGTGCCAAAGGGTTAAAGAAAAACAAAGAGTAAAAAGTTGAAATAGTAATATGGTATTGGAATCATTCGATATAGGTTTTTAAAGAACTGTCATTAATATTTTTTTTAATTTTTAATTTAATTTTTTTTTTGTTTTGCTTTTTGGGTCACACCTGGTGACGCTCAGGGGTAACTCTTGGCTCTGCACTCAGGAATTACTCCTGGTGGTGCTCGGGGACCATATGGGATGCTGGGGATTGAACCCAGGCCGACATGGGCCAGCCACGTGCAAGGCAAACGCCCTACCTGCTGGGCTATTGCTCCGGCCCCTGTCATTAATATTTTAAGAAATACGAGAACTTCCCAAGTAAAATGGAATATAATGTATCTATATTTCATCATCATTTCAGGTGAAAATATGAATAATGAAAACTATATTTAATGAAAGGAAGAATTAAATAGACAAATTTTATTGGTGATTACACACAGATGTTTAGTGAACTTTGCTATATAGTTGAGTAGAAAATATCAAGACTAAAATATAAAGAAATAAAAGAATGTGGAGAAAAAAGAACCTGAGAATCATATAAGATGTTGTTGATATGTGTGTAAGTAACACCAAATGTGCATAACTACACTCACATGTGTGTACGTGAAGGGAAATGGTGAGAAGAGAGAGAGAGGGCGAGGTGATATTTGCTGTTTGCAGGACCAATAATCGCTCCAAACTGAAGATATTAAATCAGAGATTCAAGATCTACAAACGCCAACATAATAGATATGAAAGGAAAAATCCCACATCGGATGTATAGTAAAACGAAATGTAAAGGGTTGCAAAATAAAAACAGAGGGAAGGCCAGGATGTGGCTAAGTGGTAGAACACGCCCTCACCTGGGTGTAGCCCACGGTAATCTCCAGCACTGAAGAACAGACACACAAGTAGACAGGCGAAAGTTACGTTAATATGGATAGCTGACTCTTAAAAAATAAGGGAAACCGAAGATAATGAAAGAGGTTGTAAACTTAGAACTCACTTTGTGGTAAAGGTGTGTCAAAATTAAGGTAAAAGATATTTTCAAATCATAAAATCAGGAAGAATTTGTCATGAGATCTATAGTGAAATGATTGCCCCAAATCTTTTCGGGCAAAATGAAAAATGGTTCCAGTTGGCAGTTGGGAAGTGGAGGAAGAGAGGAACAGAATCCAAGTAGGAGCAGAATCCAGAGCCTGGAATAAGCCTTGAGCACCCCTATGTCCCCCCAGCCCCCACATGAAAATATAAACAAACACACCACCTCCAGCTTTATTGATTTCCTGGCGTGGTCAGGCCCTGACTTAGAGATGGAGAACTTGTCTATTGCACAAAAAGATTCAGGCTTTAAAACGATGAAAACCCAAGAATTCATAGGGAAAAATCAATACTCGCAGTAAAGGTTGGTGAAGTGTGGGCCTGCCGAATCTGTAGCATGTCAAGCTGTTCCGTGTCGAGGCTGTTTTCTAATGAGACCCTGCCAATGACCTTATTCTTATTAAAGCACTTCATATTGGTTAAATACATGTATTGATTAATGTGCTGCTGTTCTCTGTGATGCCACCTTTTTGTTTGCGTGGCCTTTGCCGTTTAGAGAAGCACAGAGTAATGTCCTGGCAGTGAGCCTGTGAAATCAGCCCCAGCATACTGACAGGAAACAGTTACTCACCTGTGCAGTGTCTCACCTGCTGTCCTGCCCAACATCTGCCACTTTACCCGCTGTCTGGCCTCCCTAGTTACCACGTTAAAGACCCATGCAAAGGGCAGGAATAACCCTTGCATGTCCTCCTGGTCCTGATGTTATTTGTTTCCTGGTGTCGATCTAAGCTCGGGGAGAACAAGAAAGCTATAATTTGAAAAGCTGGTGGAGGCAGGATTTGAACTCTTTCTGTGGAGGAGTGAATTTGTTATTCATTTGCGACACTGTTACATGCAGTGTCTATGTTTTTGATACTATTAATGATTATTATTCTCATTGGTGTTTGGTTTTAGATTTGCTTTTTACTTATGATCAGTGACTTTTAAATTTATGGTAGTAATTAAAAAGTCTACTTTTGAATTAAACTTAATTTTCAGCACAACTATTCACTTGATCACTTGAATCCTGTTATTCATCGATTTGCTCGAGTGGGCGCCAGTAACATTTCCATTGGACCCTATCACGTGCCAATGTAGCCCAATGGCATCTGGTTGATTCAGGAATATGAAGAGCCTCAAACCATTCCTTCAGGGTCTTGACAAGGAAGTCCTGACCATCTTGTAGGTGGGTGGCCACGTGATCTTTTGACATCCCGTGGGATCCAGTCGGTAATGGCTCTAGTCCAGCGGTTGTCTCCAAATCGCATTACATGTCCAGCCCATCTGATTTTCGATGCCTTGGCAAACGAGACAGCATCCCTGATTCTGGAACAGCGACGGAGTTCGGAGTTCGGATTCCCTTCTCTCACTTGAGTGAGGCGTGATATTCCAAACATAGCTCTTTCGATTCCTCTCTGGGAGACGCGAATAGCATTCTCATCCTACTTTGTAGGGCCCAGGTCTCTGAGGCGTATGTTAACACAGGGAGAACGGTGGAGTCAAAGAGATGTGCCCGGAGCCGGAGGTTCTTTGTCCTTTTAGCTATTTCTTCGATGCCTTTGAAGGCATTCCATGCCGCTCTCTCTTCCTCCTGCGCAGCTCAGGTTTTCGGTCATTCATAATGTTGACTTCTCGACCTAGGTACACATAACTGCTGCATTCAGAGATGTTTGTTCCGTTGAGCGTGAATGGGGCCTCAGGAACTAGCTCATTTTTCATGATTTGACAACTATTATTTTTTATTTTATTTTATTATTTTCAAAAATTTATTGCACCACTGTGAGATATACAATTACAAAGATGTTTATATTTGGTTTTCAGTCATACAGTGTCCCAACACCCATCCCTCCACCAGTGCCCATTTCCCTCCACCAATGTCCCCTGATTCCCTCCTCCTCCCCAGTCTGCCTCTATGGCAGGTTCTCTTGTCTCTCCCTCTCTCTCTCTCTTTCTCTCTCTCTCACTCTCTCTCTTCTCTTATGCATTGTGTCTTGTAATACATACATTTAGAGGGCAATATATACATTTAGAGGTTATCATGTGTATCCCTTTGCCTATATCCAATGCTCAGTTCTAGGCTACTATATTTCTAACAACTATTCGCACACTGTTCCCTTCTCTGTCTAACCTCTGGCTCCCACACACTTGCGGTTGATTCCACCTATAGACAAGACCTCCTAATGTGTCCTTTTCCTTCTAGCTAATTTCACTCAACATGATCCTCTCCATGTCCATCCATTTATAGGCAAATTTCATAACTCGCTTTTCCTAACAGCTGTGTAGTATTCCATTGTGTATATGTGCCACAGTTTCTTTATTTAGTCATCTGTTTTCTTAGGCACTCTGGTTGTTTTCAGATTTGACTATTGTGAATAGTGTTGCTATGAAAATAAAAGTACAGATGGTGTTTCTGTTGTGTGTTTTTGGCTTCCCAGGGTATAGTCCCAGGAGTGGTATGGCTGAGTCAAATGGGAGTTCAATTTCTAGTTTTTGGAGGAATGTCCATGTTGTTTTCCAAGAAGGCTGTACCAGTCGACATTTCCACCAACAGAGAATGAGAATCCCTTTCTCCCTGCACCCATGCTAACGCCAGTTGTTCTTGCTGTTTTGGATGTGTGCCAGTTTATGTGGTGTGAGATGATATTTCATTGTTGTTTTGATTTGCATCTCTCTGATGATTAGTGATGATGAGCATTTTTTCATATGTCTTTTGGCCATTCGAATTTCTTGTTGAAGTTTCTGTTTATTTCTTCTCCCCATTTTTTTGATGGGGTTGACTTTTTTCTTCTTGTGAAGTTCTACCAGTGCTTGATATATCTTGGATATTAACCCCTTATCAGATGGGTACTGGGTGAATACTCTTTTTGTTGTTTTTTTGCTTTTTTGGGTCACACCCAGAAATTCGCAGGGGGTTACTCCTGGCTCTGCACTCAGGAATTACTCATGGCAGTGCTCGGGGAACCATATGGAATGCTGGGAATTGAACCCGGGTTGGCCGTGGTGAAAGGCAAACACCCTACCTGCTGGACTATTGCTCCGGCTCCAGGTGAATACTCTTTCCCATTCTGTGGACTGTTTTTGTATCTTGTTCACTGTTTCTTTTGAGGTGCAGAAGCTTTTTTGTTTCATGTAGTCCCATATGTTTATCTTCACCTCCAATTGTTTTGTTAGAGTGTTTCATCTTTGAAGATGCCTTTTAGCTTCAATGTTATAGAGGATTTTTCCTGTTTTCTCTGATGTACTTTATGGATTCAGGTCTGATATTGAGATCTTTAATCCATTTTGATATGACTATTGAGCATGGTGTTAGAGAAATGTCCAAATTAATTTTTTTTACATGTAGCTCCTCAGTTTTCCCAGCACCACCTGTTGAAGAGGCTTTCTTTGCCCCATTTCGTACTTTTTGCTCCTTTATCAAAGATTAAATGATCATGTATTTGATGATGGGTGTGAAGGTACTCCACTCTATTCCATAGGTCCACAGGTCTGTTTTTACTCCAATACCATGCTGTTTATACTACCGCTTTGTAGGAGTTTGAAGTTGGGAAAGGTGATGCCTCCTCATCTTCTTTTTCCCAAGGATTGCTTTAGCTATCCATGGGGGTTTATTATTCCATACAAATTTCAGGAGTGTTTGGTCAACTTCTTTGAAGAATGTCATGGATATCCTTATAGGGACCACATTGAATCTGTTTAAAGCTCTTCTAGGGAGTATTACCATTTTAACAATGTTAATTCTCCCAATCCATGAGCAGGGAATGTGTTTTCATTTTCTCGTGTCCTCTTTCATTTCTTGAAGCATCGTTTTGTAGTATTCTTTGTACATATACTTTACATTCGTAGTTGTAGTTGATTCCTAGGTATTTGATTCTTTGTACATATACTTTTACATTCGTAGTTAAGTTGATTCCTAGGTATTTGATTTTCTGTGGCACAATTGTGAATGGGATCATTTTCTTAATATCCCTTTCTTCTCTGGTTATTTGTATATAGGAAAGCAATTGATTTTTGGTATTGATTTTGTACCCTGACACTCGACTATAGGTATCCATTGTTTCTAGGAGCTTTTTGGTAGAGTGTTTAGGGTTTTCTAAGTATAATATCATGTCATCTGCAAATAGTGATAGCTTGACTTCTTCCTTGCCTATCTGGATGCCCTTAATTTCCATTTCTTCCCCGATTGCTATGGCAAGTAATTCCAGTACTGTATTGAATAGATATGATGAGAGTGGGCATCCTTGTATTGTCCCCAATCTTAGGGGGAAGGCTTTCAGTTTTTCCCCATTGAGAATGATATTTGCTGTGGGTTTGTAGTAGATGGCTTTCACTATATTGAGGAAGGTTCCTTCGATTTCCATTTTATGGAGAGTTTTTTTTTTATCATGAACAGTTGTTGGATCTCGCTCTCTGCATCTATTAATATGATCATATGGTTTTTATTTTTTTTCATAAGAAAAATAATGATGTATTATGTTGATTGACTTGCGAATGTTGAACCATCTTTTGCATTCCCGGGATGAATCCTACTTGGTCATGATGTATTATCTTGACGAGTCTTTGGATTCTGCTTACTAACATTTTGTTGAAGATCTTAGCATTGTTGTTCATCAGGGAGATTTGTCTGTAGTTTTTTTTTTTTTTGTGATGTTTCTGTCTGCTTTAGTTATCAGGGTAATATGTGCCCCGTAGAAGCTATTTGGGAATGTTTCTGTTTCTTCTATTTCCTGGAGCACCAGGAATTCTTCCAAACTTTTAAAGAGGACATACTGCCAATTCTTTTCCAGTACAACTATTATTTGATTAGCAGAAGAACAAAAATATTGATTGGTCTGGTGATATCAGAAGAAGAGAAGTCATTCAAGTGACTGAAATTTTTAGGAACCCTGAATGAGGTACCTCAAAATGTATGTATCAGGTCATAGACGTAGAACTAGACTAGTTCTAAAACTGGAGAAATTATTCAATTTCTAAATGGGCTAGTGCTTCAGGTTAAGTGGTTTTTAGTCAGGATCATTGTGTTGACATTTTATTATTGACAATAATTTCATAAATCTCATTAAAATTTCATACTAGTTTAATACTAGTAAAATATTTAATAATACTTTTCATAAATGGAGGAAAGGCTCAAAAGAAAAAAGAGAACAGAAAAGCTATGTGGGGGTGTGTGCGTGATCCCTGCGTCTCCCTGGGACCCAAACTGCCCCAGGGAAGAGCGGAAACTCCATCAACGGGGAACCAAGGCTAACTGCCTTGGTTTCACTCTGGAACCTTGGGCGCTGCGCTCCTGGGACCGGCTGAAAATCCTCCGCCCCCGCCAGGTGTGTGCGTGATCCCTGCGTCTCCGCGGACCCAAACTGCCCCAGGGAAGAGCGGAAACTCCATCAACGGGAACCAAGGCTAACTGCCTTGGTTTCACTGGGAACCTCGGGCGCTGCGCTCCTGGGACCGGCTGAAAATCTCCGCCCCCCGCCAGGTGTGTGCGTGATCCCTGCGTCTCCCGCGGACCCAAACTGCCCCAGGGAAGAGCGGAAACTCCATCAACGGGAACCAAGGCTAACTGCCTTGGTTTCACTCTGGCGAACCTTGGGCGCTGCGCTCCTGGGACCGGCTGAAAATCTCCGCCCCCCCCGCCAGGTGTGTGCGTGATCCCTGCGTCTCCGCGGACCCAAACTGCCCCAGGGAAGAGCGGAAACTCCATCAACGGGAACCAAGGCTAACTGCCTTGGTTTCACTCGCGAGGACCCTTGGGCGCTGCGCTCCTGGGACCGGCTGAAAATCTCCCCCCCCGCCAGGTGTGTGCGTGATCCCTGCGTCTCCGCGGACCCAAACTGCCCCAGGGAAGAGCGGAAACTCCATCAACGGGAACCAAGGCTAACTGCCTTGGTTTCACTCTGGAACCTTGGGCCCTGCGCTTCCGTAATCATCCCAAAACTCAAAACCTTTTACTACCTATCTTGCATGAGGTACCACTGAACCTTGGTTCCTACATCCTTGCTACCCACCCAAACTCCGCAAACAGACCAGACACCTACTAACTGTACTATCCTGTCATCCAAGACCCCACATTTGCAACCTACAATAGTCAAAATGGTAAAGCAGCGCAAAGTTCCATCCAGCTCTGTGAGTGAAGTCACTAGTCCAGATGAGCCAAGCAATACCAATGAGTTATATAACCTCTCTGATAAGGAATTTCGGAAAGAAATGTTAAGGAGTCATAGGGAATTCAAAGAAGCAATGGAATGCAAACTCAATAAAATACAAGAGGACATGATAGAAGAAGTGAGGAAAATGCAAATGGAAATGACATATATTAAAAATGAGGTAAATGAAATGAAAAACACAGTGGAAAGCCAGCATAGCAGAATAATAGCTACTGAAGAAAGAATTAGTGATCTCGAAGACGCGTTCCAAAGATTCTCTACACAACACCAGAAGATAGAAAAAAAGACTCACAATTACCGAACAGACAACAAGAGATAATCGGGATGAAGCCAGAAGAAACAACATACGGATCATTGGGGTCCCAGAAGGGCAAGAAGAAAACCCTGATGAAGAAGAAACTGTCAAAGCCATCATTGCTGAGAAGTTCCCGGAACTAAAAAACACTTGCCTCAAGATCCAGGAGGCCCGTAGGATACCTGCTAAAAGAAACCCCAACAAGAATACTCCAAGACACATCTTAATTAAAATGACAAAAACTATAGATAGAGATAGAATACTGAAAGCAGCAAGATCAAAGAAGGAAATCACATACAAAGGAACATCTCTAAGATTTACAGCAGACTTCTCTGATGAAACACTCCGAGCAAGAAAACAATGGTGGGATATTGTGAAAAGGCTGAATGAACTGCAGGCCTCACCAAGAATTCTTTACCCAGCCAGACTCACATTCAGATATGAAGGAAAGATACACAACTTCATGGATAAGCAACAACTCAGGAACTTCATGGACTCAAAACCAACCTTAAAAGAAGGACTGAAGGGTCTACTGTAATCCGACCAAACCCATAAGCACAACAAGCTCAAACAGAAAGATGGCACAAAATCCGATGACAATAATCTCTCTCAATGTCAATGGTCTAAATGCACCAATTAAGAGACACAGAGTAACAAAATGGATTAAAAAATTGACCCAACATTCTGCTGTCTACAAGAAACACATCTGAATAATCAGAACAAACACAGACTCAAAGTCAAAGGTTGGAAGACCATTCTCCATGCAAACAATTCCTCCAAAAAGGCTGGTGTGGCCATATTAGTATCAGATAATATAGACTTCAGGCTGAAAAAGGTTAGAAGGGACAACGAAGGCCATTTCTTATTACTTAAGGGGTATGTACACCAGGAAGAAATTACGCTACTAAACATATATGCACCCAACGAGGGGCCAGCAAAATACATAAAACAACTGCTAAGAGACCTCAAAGAAGACATTAACAGTAGCACAATAATAGTTGGAGACTTCAACACTGCTCTATCAACGATGGATAGATCAACAAGACTGAAACTCACCAAGGAAATATTGGCCCTGAAGGAAGAAATGGAAGAAAGAGAGCTAGTAGATATATACAGGGCTTTTCATGCCAAAAAAGCTGAATACACATTTTTCTCTAGTGCACATGGAACATTCTCCAAGATAGACCACATGCTAAGCCACAAAGCATACCTCAATAAAATTAAAAAGATAGAAATTGTGTCAGCTATCTTTTCAGACCATGATGCACTGAAAATGGAAGTTAACCGTACACAGAAACAGGGAGTCAAACCAAACACCTGGAAACTGAACAGCTCACTCCTGAACAACAAATGGGTCATAGAAGAAATCAAACAGGAAATCCAAAGATTTCTGGAAACAAATGAAAATGAAGACACCAACTATAAGAACTTGTGGGACACGGCAAAAGCCGTGTTAAGAGGGAAATTTATAGCTCTGCAAGCATTCATCAGGAAACAAGAAAGGGCCCACATAAATAACCTGACTACACAGCTGAAGACATTAGAGAAAGACCAACAAAAGGAGCCCAACCCAGGCAGAAAAAAAGGAAATAATAAAACTTAGAGAGGAAATCAATGAGTTGGAAACCAAAAAAACAATCCAAAAGATTAATGAAACCAAGAGCTGGTTTTTTGAAAAAATAAACAAGATTGACAAACCATTGGCAAGACTTGTAAGGACAGGGAAAGAGAGAACCCAAATAAACAGAATCAGAAATAAAAAGGGTGACATCACAACAGAAACCACAGAAATCCAAAAGATCATCAGAGATTACTTTGAGAGCCTGTATGCCGTGAAACATGAGAATCTAGAAGAAATGGATCAATTCCTGAAGTCCTATAACCTCCCACGGCTGAAACAAGAAGACCTCCAATACCTGAATAAGCCTATCACCATTGAGGAAATAGAAACAGTAATTAAAGACTTCCCAAACACAAAAGCCCAGGTCCAGACGGATTCCCTAGTGAACTCTACCAAACCTTTAAGGAGGACCTACTGCCAGTCCTGTTCAAGCTCTTCCAGGAAATAGAAGAAACAGAAACACTCCCAAACAGCTTCTACGAGGCACATATCACCCTGATACCCAAAGCAGGGAGAGACAACACAAAGAAAGAAAACTACAGACCAATATCCCTGATGAACACGGATGCTAAGATCTTCAACAAAATACTAGCAAACAGAATCCAAAGACTCATCAAGAAGATTATACATCATGACCAAGTAGGATTCATCCCGGGTATGCAAGGATGGTTCAACATTCGCAAGTCAATCAACATAATACATCATATCAATAAGAGAAAAAATAAAAACCATATGATCCTATCAATAGACGCAGAGAAAGCATTTGACAAGATCCAGCACCCGTTCATGATTAAAACCCTCCAGAAAATGGGAATTGAAGGGACTTTCCTCAAGATAGTTACAGCCATCTACCAAAAGCCCACAGCGAGCATCATTCTCAGTGGGGAGAAAGTTGAAAGCCTTCCCCCTGAGATCAGGGACAAGACAAGGTTGCCCACTCTCACCTCTTTTATTCAATATAGTACTGGAAGTACTTGCCATAGCAATCAGAGAAGAAAAAGGACATCAAGGGCATCCAGATAGGCAAGGAAGAAGTCAAGCTATCATTATTTGCAGATGACATGATATTATACCTAGAGAACCCTAAACTCTCTACCAAAAAACTCCTAGAAACAATAGACGCATATAGTAGAGTGGCAGGATACAAAATCAACACGCAAAAGTCGGTGGCTTTCCTATATACAAATAACGAAAGAGAAGAAAGGGATATTAAGGAAACAATTCCATTCACAATTGTGCCACAGAAAATCAAATACCTAGGAATCAACTTACCCAAGTGTGTAAAGGACCTGTACAAAGAAAACTACAAGACACTGCTCCAAGAGATAAAAGAGGACACAAGGAAATGGAAACACATTCCCTGCTCATGGATGGGGAGAATCAACATTGTCAAAATGGTAATACTCCCTAGAGCTCTATACAGATTCAATGCAGTCCCTATGAGGATACCCATGACATTCTTCAAAGAAATTGACCAAACAATCCTGAAATTTGTATGGAGCGATAAACCCCAAGGATAGCTAAAGCAATCCTCGGGAAAAAGAAGATGGGAGGCATCACCTTACCCAACTTCAAACTGTACTACAAGGCAGTAGTAATTAAAACAGCATGGTATTGGAATAAAAACAGACCCGTGGACCTATGGAATAGAATTGAGTATCCTGACACCCAACCTCAAACACATGATCATTTAATCTTTGATAAAGGTGCAACGAGTCTAAAATGGAGTAAGGAAAGCCTCTTCAATAAGTGGTGTTGGGAAAACTGGGCAGCGACATGTAAAAAAATGAATTTGGACCTGTGTCTAACACCATGCACAAAAATCAGATCAAAGTGGATTAAAGATCTCAATATCAGACTTGAATCCATAAAGTACATTGAAGAAAATATAGGAAAAACCCTCCATGACATTGAAGCTAAAGGCATCTTCAAAGATGAAACATCTCTAACAAAGCAACTAGAAGAAAAGATAAATATATGGGACTACATGAAACTAAAAAGCTTCTGCACCTCAAAAGAAACAGTGACTAAGATACAAAAGCAGTCCACAGAATGGGAAAGAATATTCACCCAATACTCATCTGATAAGGGGTTAATATCCAGGATATATCAGGCACTGGTAGAACTTTACAAGAAGAAAACAAACAACCCCATCAAAAAATGGGGAGAAGAAATGAACAGAAACTTCAGCAAGGAAGAAATTCGAATGGCCAAAAAACATATGAAAAAATGCTCATCATCACTAATCATCAGAGAGATGCAAATCAAAACAACAATGAGATACCACTTTACACCACAGAGACTGGCACATATTCAAAAGAACAAGAACAACAAGTGCTGGCGTGGGTGTGGGGAAAAGGGGACACTCATCCATTGTTGGTGGGAATGCCGGCTGGTACAGCCTTTCTGGAAAACAATATGGACATTCCTCCAAAGACTAGAAATTGAACTCCCATTTGACCCAGCCATACCACTCCTGGGAATCTACTCTGGGAAACCAAAAATACGCCAGCGGAAACACCATCCCTACTTTTATGTTCATAGCAGCATTATTCACAATAGCCAGAATCTGGAAGCAACCAGAGTGCCCGAAAATAGATGACTGGATAAAAAAGCTTTGGTACATCTACACAATGGAATACTATGCAGCTGTTAGGAAAAATGAAGTTATAAAATTTGCCTACAAATGGATGGACATGGAGAAGATTATGTTGAGCGAAATTAGCCAGAAGGAGAGAGACAGTTACAGAATGACTGCATTTATCTGCATAACATAAATATATAGGTACATATTATGATACCAATATCCAAGGTCAAGTGAAACATACATCAGGAGGTCCTGTCAAAGGTGGAAATTATCACAAACGTGTGGGAGTCAGAGGCTAGGTAAGACAGAAAATGGAACAGTGTGCTAACAATTGTGAGGGTACTAATGCCAACCTAGAACTGAGCATTAAATAGAGGCAAAAGGATACACATGACAACCCTTTAATGTATGTTCTGTAATCCATAGTCTGGAGAGGAAGGAAAAGAGAAAGATAGAGAAATGGAAAGAAATAAAGAACCCCATGCCATGGAGGGCTGGGGGGGGGGGGAGGGAACCGGGGACGTTGGTGGTGGGAGATGGGCACTGGTGGCGGGATGGGTGCTGCTACACTGTATGACCAAAACCCAAATATGAACTTTTTAATTGTATATCTTTGTAATTGTAAAAATAAAAAAAAAAAAAAGCTATGTAAGGCTCACTCATGTATCATAATAACATTTTCATTTAGCCTTGGAAATAATGGCGCCAGATATTGTAGAATCATAGTTTCCTCTTACTGCAGCCTTTAACTTTCTAAT
>JAJIBD010021770.1:0-52480 GCA_021461705.1 Cryptotis parvus
TTAACACAATCTGAGCCACTAGGTAATTGTATTTGGGTGGGGGTTTCTCACACCTTGGCTTACACCCCACATGTGCAATAGAAATCACTCCTAACAGTGCTCAGAATATCACATGCACTGCAAAGCATTGAAGCAAGATCAGATGAACACAACACAAGTGCTTTACTATTGTACTTTCTATCTGGCTCTAAGTGAGTTATGGATATATAAAAAATCTTTCATTAACAAATGGATTTTTCATTCATTGAAAAAATATCTATGGAAAGCAGAGCAGCAATCTCCCCACAGGTGTGTGTGTGACCCCCTGCGTCTCCAGCGGACCCAAGTTGCCCCAGGGAAGAGCGTAAACTCCATCAATGGGAACCAAGGCAAACTGCCTTGGTTTCACCCCTGAGCCTTTGGGCCCTGCGCTTCCGGGACCAGTGGCAATCTCCCCCACAGGTGTGTGTGTGTGACCCCTGCGTCTCTGCGGACCCCAAGTTGCCCCAGGGAAGAGCGGAAACTTCATCAACGGGAACCAAGGCAAACTGCCTTGGTTTCACGCAGGACCCTTTGGGCCCCTGCGCTTCTGGGAAGATCCCAAAACTCAAAACCGACCCTCTTACTACCTATCTTGCATGAGGTACCAGTGACCCTTAGTACCTACATCCTTGTTACCCACCCAAACTCTGCAAACAGACCAGACACCTACTAACTGTACTATCTAGTCCCCCAAGACCCCATATTTGCAACCTACAACAGTCATAATGGTAAAGCAACGCAAAAATTCCATCAAGCTCTGTGAGTTAAGTCACTAGTCCAGATGAGCCAAGCAATACCAATGAGTTGTATAACCTCTCTGATAAGGAATTTTGGAAAGAAATGTTAAGAATTCATAAGGAATTCAAAGAAGCAATGGAATGCAAACTCAATAAAATACAAGAGGACATGATAGAAGTGAGGAAAATGCAAATGGAAATGACAGTTATTAAAAATGAGGTAAATGAAATGAAAAAAACACAATGGAAAGCCAGCAGAGCAGAATAATAGCTACTGAAGAAAGAATTAGTGATCTCCAGGACGAGTTCCAAAGCATCGCTACACAACACCAGAAGATAGAAAAAAGACTCACAATTACCAAACAGACAACAAGAGATAATCGGGATGAAGCCAGAAGAAACAACATATGGATCATTGGAGTCCCAAAGCCAAGAAGAAAAACCCTGATGAAGAAGAAACTGTCAAAGCCATAATTGCTGAGAAGTTCCCGGAACTAAAGAACGCTTGCCTCAAGATCCAGGAGGCCCGTAGGATACCAGCTAAAAGAAACCCCAACAAGAATACTCCAAGACACATCTTAATAAAAATGACAAAAACTATATACAGATAGAATACTGAAAGCAGCAAGATCAAAGAAGGAAATCACATACAAAGGAACATCTCTAAGATTTACAGCAGACTTCTCTGATGAAACACTCCGAGCCCGAAAACAATGGTGGGATATTGTGAAAAGGCTCAATGAACTGCAGGCCTCACCAAGAATTCTTTACCCGGCCAGACTCACATTCAGATATGAAGGAAAGATACACAACTTCATGGATAAGCAACAACTCAGGAACTTCATGGACTCAAAACCAACCTTAAAAGTAGGACTGAAGGGTCTACTGTAATCCGAACAAACCCATAAGCACAACAAGCACAAACAGAAAGATGGCACAAAATCTGATGATAATAATCTCTCTCAATGTCAATGGTCTAAATGCACCAATTAAGAGACACAGAGTAACAAAATGGATTAAAAAAATTGAACCCAACATTCTGCTGTCTACAAGAAACACATCTGAATAATCAGAACAAACACAGACTCAAAGTCAAAGGTTGGAAGACCATTCTCCATGCAAACAACTCCTACAAAAAGGCTGGTGTGGCCATATTAGTTCAGATAATATAGACTTCAGGCCGAAAAAGGTTAGAAGGGACAACAAAGGCCATTTCTTATTATTTAAGGGTATGTACACCAGAAAGAAATTACACTACTAAACATATATGCACCCAACGAGGGGCCAGCAAAATATATAAAACAACTGCTAAGAGACCTCAAAGAAGACATTAACAGTAGCATAATAATAGTTGGAGACTTCAACACTGCTCTATCAACGATGGATAGATCAACAAGACTGAAACTCACCAAGGAAATATTGGCCCTGAAGGAAGAAATGGAAGAAAGAGAGCTAGTGGATATATACAGGGCATTTCATGCCAAAAAAGCTGAATACACATTTTTCTCTAGTGCACATGGAACATTCTCCAAGATAGACCACATGCTGAGCCACAAAGCATACCTCAATAAAATAAAAAAAGATAGAAATTGTGTCAGCTATCTTTTCAGACCATGATGCACTGAAAATGGAAGTTAACCGTACACAGAAACAGGGAGTCAAACCAAACACCTGGAAACTGAACAGCTCACTCCTGAACAACAAATGGGTCATAGAAGAAATCAAACAGGAAATCCAAAGATTTCTGGAAACAAATGAAAATGAAGACACCAACTATAAGAACTTGTGGGACAACAAAAGCCGTGTTAAAGGGGAAGTTTATAGCTCTGCAAGCATACATCAGGAAACAAGAAGCCCATAAATAACCTGACTACACAGTTGAAGACATTAGAAAAAGACCAACAAAAGGAGCCCAACCTAGGCAGAAAAAAGGAGATAATAAAACTTAGAGAGGAAATCAATGAATTGGAAACCAAAAAAAAAAACAATCCAAAGGATTAATGAAACCAAGAGCTGGTTTTTTTGAAAAATCAAACAAGATTGACAAACCATTGGCAAGACTTGTAAGGACAGGGAAAGAGAGAACCCAAATAAACAGAAACAGAAATAAAAAGGGTGACATCACAACAGAAACCACAGAAATCCAAAAGATCATCAGAGATTACTTTGAGAGCCTGTATGCAGTGAAACATGAGAATCTAGAAGAAATGGATAAATTCCTGAAGTCCTATAACCTCCCACGGTTGAAACAAGAAGACCTCCAATACCTGAATAAGTCTATCACCATTGAGGAAATAGAAACAGTAATTAAAAGTCTGCCCAAACACAAAAGCCCAGGTCCAGACGGATTCACTAGTGAACTCTACCAAACCTTTAAGGAGGACCTACTGCCAGTCCTTTTCAAGCTCTTCCAGGAAATAGAAGAAACAGAAACACTCCCAAACAGCTTCTACAAGGCACATATCACCCTGATACCCAAAGCAGGGAGAGACAACACAAAGAAAGAAAACTACAGACCAATATCCCTGACAAACACAGATGCTAAGATCTTCAACAAAATACTAGCAAACAGAATCCAAAGACTCATCAAGAAGATTATACATCATGACCAAGTAGGATTCATCCCGGGAATGCAAGGATGGTTCAACATTCGCAAGTCAATCAACATAATACATCATATCAATAAGAGAAAAAATAAAAACCATATGATCCTATCAGTAGATGCAGAGAAAGCATTTGACAATATCCAGCACCCATTCATGATTAAAACACTCCAGAAAATGGGAAATGAAGGGACTTTCCTCAAGATAGTTACAGCCATCTACCAAAAGCCCACAGCAAGCATCTCAATGGGGGAAAAGTTGAAAGCCTTCCCCTGAGATCAGGGACAAGACAAGGATGCCCACCTCTCACCTCTTTTATTCACTATAGTACTGGAAGTACTTGCCATAGCAATCAGAGAAGAAAAGGACATCAAGGGCATCCAGATAGGCAAGGAAGAAGTCAAGCTATCATTATTTGCAGATGACATGATATTATACCTAGAGAACCCTAAACTCTCTACCAAAAAACTCCGAGAAACAATAGACGCATATAGTAGAGTGGCAGAATACAAAATCAACACCCAAAAGTCGGTGGCTTTCCTATATACAAATAACGAAAGAGAAGAAAGGGATATTAATGAAACAATTCCATTCACAATTGTGCCACAGAAAATCAAATACCTAGGAATCAACTTACCCAAGTGTGTAAAGGACCTGTACAAAGAAAACTACAAGACACTGCTCCAAGAGATAAAAGAGGACACAAGGAAATGGAAACATATTCCCTGCTCATGGATGGGGAGAATCAACATTGTCAAAATGGTAATACTCCCTAGAGCTCTGTACAGATTCAATCCAGTCCCTATAAGGATACCCATGACATTCTTCAAAGAAATTGACCAAATACTCCTGTAATTTGTATGGAACAATAAACCCCCAAGGATAGCTAAAGCAATCCTCGAGAAAAAGAAGATGGGAGGCATCACCTTTCCCAACTTCAAACTGTACTACAAGGCAGTAGTCATTAAAAAAGCATGGTATTGGAATAAAAACAGACCTGTGGACCTATGGAATAGAATTGAGTATCCTGACACCCAACCTCAAACACATGATCATGTAATCTTTGATAAAGGTGCAACTGAGTCTAAAATGGAGTAAGGAAAGCCTCTTCAACAAGTGGTGTTGGGAAAACTGGGCAGCGACATGTAAAAAATGAATTTGGACCTGTGTCTAACACCATGCACAAAAAATCAGATCAAAATGGATTAGAGATCTCAATATCAGACTTGAATCAATAAAGTACATTGAAGAAAATATAGGAAAAACCCTCCACGACATTGAAGCTAAAGGCATCTTCAAAGGTGAAACATCACTAACAAAGCAACTAGAAGAAAAGATAAACATATGGGACTACCTGAGACTAAAAAGCTTCTGCACCTCAAAAGAAACAGTGACTAAGATACAAAAGCAGTCCACAGAATGGGAAAGAATATTCACCCAATACCCATCTGATAAGGGGTTAATATCCAGGATATATCAGGCACTGGTAGAACTTTACAAGAAGAAAACAAACAACCCCATCCAAAAATGGGGGAGAATGAACAGAAACTTCAGCAAGGAAGAAATTCGAATGGCCAAAAAACATATGAAAAAATGCTCATCATCACTAATCATCAGAGAGATTCAAATCAAAACAACAATGAGATACCACTTTACACCACAGAGACTGGCACATATTCAAAAGAGCAAGAACAACAAGTGCTGGCGTGGATGTGGGGAAAAGGGGACACTCATCCATTGTGGGTGGGAATGCCGGCTGGTACAGCCTTTCTGGAAAACAATATGGACATTCCTCCAAAGACTAGAAATTGAACTCCCATTTGACCCAGCCATACCACTCCTGGGAATCTACTCTGGGAAACCAAAAAAACGCAGCGGAAACACCATCCCTACTTTTATGTTCATAGCAGCATTATTCACAATAGTCAGAATCTGGAAGCAACCAGAGTGCCCGAAAATCGATGACTGGATAAAGAAGCTTTGGTACATCTACACAATGGAATACTATGCAGCTATTAGAAAAAATGAAGTTATAAAATTTGCCTATAAATGGATGGACATGGAGAAGGTTATGTTGAGCGAAATTAGCCAGAAGGAGAGAGACAGACACAGAATGACTGCATTTATCTGCATAACATAAATATATATATGTACATATTAAGATACCAATATCCAAGGTCAAGTGAAACCTATATCAGGAGGTCTTGTCAAAGGTGGAAATTATCACAAACGTGTGGGAGTCAGAGGCTAGGTAAGACAGAAAATCCAACAATGTGCTAACAATTGTCGACGGTACTAATGCCAACCTAGAACTGAGCACTAAATAGAGGCAAAAAGATACACATGACAATCCTTTAATGTATGTTCTGTAATCCATAGTCTGGAGGGGAAGGAAAAGAAAGAGAGAGAGAAAGGGAAAGAAATGAAGAACCTGCCATGGAGCAGGGCTGGGGGGGGGGGGAGGAACCGGGGACGTTGGTGGTGGGAGATGGGCACTGGTTGAGGGACGGGTGCTGGAACACTGTATGACCAAAACCCAAATATGAACTTTTTATTTGTATATCTTTGTAATTGTAAAAATAAAAAATTAAAAAAATATATCTATGGGAAGCAAAGTAAAAGATGTGCATAACTTAAGTACATAAATACAATTTCTGCTTTATTATCTCTAATCCAATGAGCTCAACTGTTTTTGCATTGAGCTAAGATCAAGATAACAGATGCTAAGAAGATCCAGTCATCTACCATCTAAAAAGAACCACAAGGCCTAAGTTCTTCCCAGGTTACAGAAGCATTTTTCATCACATAAACTTTTTCACAGTATCCTCCAAGAGTTGTGAAAAAGGGCTGGAGGAAGCTTAATAAAATTTCATCACATTGAAAAAACATATACAGTACCTGCCTTATAAGTAATACATTGAACATTAATACCATTTTTTACACCAGAAAGGGTTTTTTTTTTTTTGCTTTTTGGGTCACACCTGGCAATGCTCAGGGGTTTCTCCCGGCACTTTGCTCAGGAATTACTCCTGGCAGTGCTCAGGAGACCATATGGGATGCTGGGATCGAACCAGAGTTGGCCGTGTGCAAGGCAAATGCCCTACCCGCTTGGCTATGGCTCCGTTCCCTACACCAGAAGTTTTTACATGTCAATTATATCATTTGGAGAGCTTTTAAAATTCCTAATGTCTTTCGAATATTCCAGACAGCACAGCTGAGGGCCAGACCACAACCATGACAATTACATCAAAACAATCTCTAAGGACAAGACCCAGGCTTAAGTTTGTTTAGTCTTTCAGGTGATTCCCATGAGCAGTAAACTGTTTTCTACAAAGTGTACCTCACCCACAAAACATAACTCCATAAAATCAATTATTTTAAATTGTGTCAACTATTTTTTCAGACCATGATGCACTGAAAATAGAAGGTAAACACACATAAAAAATGGAGGGTCATACACCAAAGACCTGCAAGCTAAACAGCTCACTGCTGAACAACCAGTGGGTCATAAAAGAAATTCAAGAGGAAATTCAAAGATGCCTAGAAACAAATGAGACAGAAGACATGAACTATCAGAACTTGAGGGATACAGCAAAAGCAGAGTTAAGAGGAAAGTTCATAGCTCTGCAAGCATTCATGAGAAAAGAAGAAGAGGCTGACTTCACAGCTTAAGATCTTAGAAAGCGACCAGCAAAAGGAGCCTAACCCAGGCAGAAAGAAATTATAAAACTCAGAGCAAAAATCAAGGAGATGAAAATGCAAAAAACAATCCAAATGATCAATGAAACCAAGATCTGTTCTTTGAAAAAATAAGCAAGATTGACAAACCACTAGCATGACTTGCAAGGAAAGGAAAAGAGAGAACCCAAATAAATAGAATTAGAAATGAAAAGGGGACATCGCGGCAGAAACCACAGAAATTGGAAAGATCATTAGAGATTACTTTGTGAGTCTGTATGTCACGAAACAAGATAAACTAGAAGAACTGGACAAATTCCTGATTCCTACAGTCTTACAAGACTGCAACATAAGATTTGGAATACCTGAAAAAAACCTATCACTATTAAGGAAAAGGAATCAGTAATCAAAAATTTGCCCCTAATACAAAAGCCCAGGTCCAGATGGATTCACAAGTGAATTTGACCAAAACTTTAAAGGAGGACCTAGTTCCAGTCCTTTTCATGCTCTTCAAGGAAATTGAAGAAACAGAAACAGTTCCAAATAGCTTTTTACAAGGCACATATCACACTGATACCCAAATCAGACAGAGACATCACAAAAAAAGGTAAACTACAGATCCGAGGAAAGCAAGGATGGTTAAACATCCACAATTTAATCAACATAATCATATCAATAAGAGGAAAAATAAAAACTATATGATCATATCAATAGATGCAGAGAAAGCATTTGAAAAGATCCAACATCCATTCATGATAAAAACCCTCCATAAAATGAGAATTGAAGGAACCTTCCCCAATATAATCAAAGGAACATTCCCCAATATAATCATCTACTACAAGCCCACAGTGAGCATCATTCTCAATGTGGAAAACTAAAGCCTTCCCCTAAAATCAGGGACAAGACAAGGCTGCCCACTCTCACCACTTCTATTCAATACAGTACTGGAATTACTTGTGATAGCAATCAGGTAATAAAAGGACATTAGGGGCATCCAGATAGGAAAGGAAGAAGTCAAGCTGTCACTATTTGCAGATGACATGATATTATATTATACCTAGAGAATCTAAACTTTCTACCAAAGCCTCCTAGAAACAATAGATTCCTATAGTAGAGTGGCAGGGTAAAAAAATCAATACCCAAATGTCAATGGCTTTCCTATATGCAAATAATAAAAGAGAAAATGGAATATTAAAGAAATAATCTCATTCACAATTGTGCCACAGAAAATCAAATACCTAGGGATCAGTTTGACTAAGAATGTAAAGGATCTGCACAAAAAACTACAAAATGTTGCTTCAAGAAATAAAAGAACTGAGGAAATGGACACACATTCCTTGCTCATGGATTGTGAGAATTAACATTAGCAAAATGATAATACTCCCTAGAGCTTTATACAGATTCAATCCATCCCTATAAGAATACCCTTGACATTCAAAGAAATTGACCAAATATTCCTGAAATATGTGTGGAATAATAAACCCCACAAATGGCTAAAGCAATCATTGAGAAAAAGAAGATGGGAAGTATCAATTTCCCCTACCTCAAACTCTACTACAAAGCAGTCGTAATTAAAATGGTATGGTATTGGAATAAACACAGACCTGTAGGCCTATGGAATAGAATGAAATATCCTTAAACACTCTCAAATATACTATCACTTAATCTTTGATAAAGGAGCAAAAATTATTAAGTGGAGCAAAGAAAAGGAGCAAAAATTATTAAGTGGAGCAAAGAAAGCCTCTTCAACAAATGGTGCTAGGAAAACTGAGCAGCTACATGTAAAAAAATGAACTTAGACCTCCTTCTAACACCATGCACAAAAGTCAAATCAAAATGGACTAAAGAGCTCAACATCAGACATGAATATATAAGGTGCATAGAAGAAAACATAGGAAAACGCTTTTATGATGACATCGAAGCTAAAGGCATCTTTAAACATGAAATACACTGACAAAGCAAATCGAAGCAAAGATGAAAAAATGGGATTATATAAAACCGAAAAGCTTCTGCACCTCAAATGAAACAGTGACCAAGATACAGAGATAGCTCACAGACTGGGAAAGAATATTCCCCCAATGCCCATCTGGTAAGGGATTAATATCCATGATATATCAGGCACTGGTAGAACTTTACAAGAAGAAAATAGCCATTCCCATCAAAAAATGGGGAGAAGAAATGAACAGAAACTTCCAAAAGAAGAAATTCAAATGGCCAAAGAGGCATACGAAAATGTGTTCTTCATCATTAATCATCGAGAAGATGCAAATCAAAACAACACAGAGTTATCATCTCACACCACAGAGACTGGCACACATCCAAAAGACAAGAACAACCAGTGCTGGCATGGATGTGGGGGAGAAACGGACTCTCATCCGCTGTTGGTGGCAATGCCAACTGGTCCAGCCCTTTTCGAAAACAATATGGACATTCCTCCAAAAACTAGATATTGAGCTCTCATTGAACCCAGCAATATCACTCCTGGGAATATATCCTGGAGAACCAAAAACACACAACAGAAACACTGTCTGCACTTATGTATTCATCACGGCTCTATTCACGATAGCCAGACTCTGAAAACAACCTAAATGCCCGAGAACAAAAGACTGGCTAAAGAAACTATGGTACATATACACAGTGGAATACTAAGCAGCTGTCAGAAAAGAAAAGTCATGAAATTTACCTGCAAATGATGGACAGGGAGCTCTGAGCAAAATTAGTCAGAAGGAAAAAGACAGCTATAGAATGACTGCATTCATTAATGGGAACATACCAGAGTTCGACTAATTGTGGGAAATATTAATGCCAGACTAGAACTAAGCATTGAATGTACACAAAGGGATTTAAATGTCTGTAGGGCAAACCACAATGTATAAGAGGAGAGGGAGAGAGAGAGAGAGAGAGAGAGAGAGAGAGAGAGAAGGAAAAGTGCCTGCTATATAGGCAGACTGGGGGGAGGGGGAGGGAATTTGGGCCATTGGTGGTGGGAAATGGGCACTGGTGGAGGGGCAGGTGCTGGAATAATGTATGACTGAAACCCAATCATGAATAATGTTGCATTGTGTATCACACGATGGTATCATAAAAAATTATTAATTTTTTTTAAAAAGTGTAGCTTACTGAGTGCAGAGCCAGGAGAAATCCTAGTTTCATTCTTTGTTACTATTTCCCCATTGTTCAAAATGACATTCAAACTTTTTTTTCTTAGAACCCACCTATAAAACATAAATAAATAAATAAATAAATAGGTGTGATAATACACCTCTAGTGGTGATTGGTAAGGAAAACTGTCACACTACTATTCTGTTTTTTAATTAATTAATTAATTAATATATTTATTTATTTTTAAGTTTTTATTATACCACCGTGAGATAAAGCACTTCACTTCCTTTTGCCCTAGCTCCTGTCTGGAGCTATAATACGGACATAAACAATTCAGTTAATATGAGAATATGCACAGTCAGGGGCCATACTCAGTTTTTAGATAAAGAATTTTGAAGACAAGGTGCCAAGGGCTCTAACTGATATTTCTGCCTTCATGCCTGTCCCTTATATCAGGTAACAAGCACCTTCACCCACTCTCCCAGTATGGCCTACGTGAAAGTCTTTGCAGATAGGCTAAGCTTCTCGACAAATGTCTATCTTAAAGTAAAAGAAATAACACAGGCATGGGCTCATGTCTCTCCCCTAAGGCACGCACTGACGGCCTTCACATCGCTTGTGGAAAGTAAGCTTGGCTGCATCGCCAGCTCTTCCTCCTCTACCGAGCTTCAAGTTCCCTTTTCTAAAAAAGCACAATTCCTCCAGTAGTTGACGTTATAAAATGTGCTATGCAATTATTGCTATAGTTTCAAAAATATGGTTAAAATGTAGATCACATTCAGAAAAGCTTATAAGCATCTATTAATGGGATATCTTGAGCTAAAAAACATGTCATTATCTCTATAGAAGTCCCCATCCAAATCATTGATTATTTATGACCATTAATTATTGATTAATAATATCAATTATTAATAAGAATTAAAATGCTCAGGTGTTATATGCTAATGCAGTTGGGTTTTGCTCTTTCACAAGTAAATGGACAGAGTTTTAATTTTTCTGAATTAATGAGCTTGATACTTCAGGCAAAATAAGTTTCTAAACTTTACTTCCTTTTCCCCAAGAAAAATACCCTTTCCATGTGCAATCACTATTTCTTTCTGCCCCACTTCAGGCACAGAGATGCACCATCCAGGGTTGTTTCAGGAAACAAGGCACCATTTTTGTGCTCAAGAGCAGAAAGTCCAATTCTCAGGGCCATATGCTATTTCCACCAACTTCACCGATCAAGAACCAGATCAGAACCAGAACCCAGATTGATTGCTTATCAATTGTGAGAAGCAGAAAAGACAAAAACTGTAGATAAAAATGATTAAAGATAGATCCCTGAAGGGGGCCAGAGCGAGCCTCCAGCAGGTAGGGCATTTGCCTTGCACACGGCCAACCCAGGTTCTATCCCTGGCATCCCATATGGTGTCCTGAGCACCACCAGGAGTAACTCCTGAGTACAGAGCCAGGAATAACCAACCCCTGAGCATTGCCAGGTATGACCCAAAAAGAAAAAAATCCCTGAATATGGATAAATAAATATCTAGTTTCATTCTCTTTTACTCCTTCCTCATTATTCAAAATAACATTCAAAATTATTTTCTTAGAATCTGGAGGAGAATGATTTAAATCTACAACAATGTACTCTAGAGTTCATTTTTCTATAGTTCTCTAGAGATCTCAGAAATACATGAGCATTCTTCCTTTCCAATCATTTACATGTACTTTTTAAGTATGTTTTTTCTCAGACAGTCATATCTTCCATGTTTCTCACCATCTATAAAATGTAACATGCGATTGGTT
The DNA here is from genome assembly GCA_021461705.1 of Cryptotis parvus. NCBI lineage: Eukaryota > Metazoa > Chordata > Mammalia > Eulipotyphla > Soricidae > Cryptotis > Cryptotis parvus. Next base: position 11,930 of record JAJIBD010021770.1, read on the forward strand.
TAGGTGACAGTGATAATAAATTGCTATGCTAACCTATAGGCTAATTATTAAAGAAAGCTTTCTTCTCTATCATGTTAAAAATAAAAAAATAATTCAATAAAACATGAAGGACATGACATGTGATATTTTTACTTCTTCACATGTAAAAGTATCATCTGACCCTAATTCCCAAACATCAGGGGTAAATGGACCATGACAGGAAGCCTGGCACCTAGAATTGGTGGATTCAAATGAAGTACAGAAGAGATGCCAATTCAAATAAATATCTCGAGGAGAAATATCTTCTTAAGAATAAAAACAAAGAAAGAAGCTATACAGAACTTAATAAATTCATTGCATTAAAATCTGTATTTCACTGGTAATTTTTAATTATGATTTGACAGATTTGCCAGTGGTTTACAGTAAATGCTAGATGAATTTTAGAGCACAGCCTCACAACTCTTATCTGTGCATAATCCTTTTTATCTACTTTCAAAATTTTAGTGACATTCTCACATTAAATGAACCCTCCTTGAACTGGGGAGATAGCTCAATAAAATAAGCACAAACTTGCATGGGGAAACCTGGGATCAATCCACAACAATGCATGTGGTCCCCTGAGCACCACCAGGTAAAACTCTTAGGCATGGAGCCAGGAGTAGAGTCTTGAGTACCACCAGGTGTGGGCTCCCCACCAAAGCAAAAACAAACTTAATAAATAAATATATTCTCCTCTACTCTCTCCCTGTACTCCCTCCCACCCCACCCCCTTATTTTAGCCCATTCCCTTATTTTGACAGAGCTGTAGTGGAGCCATATTTAATAACCTAAATAACCATAGGAGACAGGCTTGTCTACACCCAGGACTCTGCCCCGTGGGCTCTGCATGGTTGATGGTCTGACACAGAAAAAGACTGGGCCCCCTGGAATGAACCTAGAGCCATGGCAGAGTCTGGCAAGTTACTTGTGTTGTATCTGATATGCCAAAAACAGTAACAATAATGGACCTCAGTCCCAACGAATGGAGACGTTACTGGCGCCCGCTCGAGCAAATCAATGAACAACAGGAAGACAAGTGATACAAGTGAAGTGAAATAACCAAAGTAACTATTATAGATTAAGTACGTAAACCGTGTACTGCTCAGCAAAATTAGGATCATTTCTCCTTTTTTTAACAGACAAGAAAGGCTAGAATGCAGGGAAATTAAGTACCTTTCTAAAAGGTCACACAGGCTGAAAATCAAATCACAATTCAATCAAGTAACCCTGAGGCCGGAGAGATATTACCAGGTTAGGACACTTACTTTGTATCAGGTTTCATCTCTGGCACTGTCTGGTCCCCTGAGCAAGGACCTGGAAATATAGCTCCTGAGAAGTGCTAGATATAACCCAACCAAGAATATAAAGCAATCAAGTTTCAAAACACATTTCCATTCTTCCTCAGAACCTCATTGTATCTGCATTCTATATCCAACATTGTTAAAAATGCTATTTTATCATGGCACCTAACACCTACTTTTTGTGTATCTTAATTTGATGCTTCCTTATAGTTTTGTCTCCAAATCTAAACTCTCTAGAAATGTAACCTTTGAATGACAGGGTGAGAAAAAGGATACTCAATTTTTTACATGAGTAATTCCTTAAAAACAAAGGAGGGTTGGGGAAACTATGTATGGAACTCAAGAAAGCTGTTATTCGGGAAAATAAATTCAAGAACAGAAATCGCCAAATTCGCCATAACAAACCAGAGGGGGAAAATGGATTTATCAATACCATTTCCATGTATGTGCTAATATAATTAATGCCAGCTGAAGGAGCAGGCATGGGGATCAGGGGTGGGTGGGAAATGAGGGCCTTTGGTGGTAGAAACACACTGGTGGTAGGAGTGGTGTTGGATTATGAATCTTTCTAACAACTGTATTATGAAAACCTTTTTATTTTGTAAATCATGGCATTTTAATAAAAAAATTTAAAATATAGAATGGTCTTATTTGGAATTTTCCGATAATTGTTTGCTTTAGCAGCACATATACTAAAATTGGGATTTTCCAGATAAGTAAACAGTAAGGATAAAGAAAAGAGGGAGACAAACTAAAGCAAGGGTAGTTGTGATGATGGTGGAGATGAAGAGAAAGAAAGGGACAACAAGAACACAGAGAGAGAGAAAGAGAGAGAATATAAACTTCCAAGCAATTACCTAGACTTGGTATTTGACCAAAATGTTGCTACCATCACCAGATCAAGTTGACATAGAAATAACTATCACTGGAAAGTAAAGAAAGTTCAGAGACAACAAATACACAGCACATCCATGCACAGACCATGACTGGAGACAACTGCAGGCACCATTTCCATATGCTTGGCAAGACCTCCTCTGCCCATGAATTCTACAGAGCTTACCACCAGAAAAACAGGCTAAGCTGAAACATGAGGCACAGCGCCATGACCTTGGATCACCTTTAATCTTTCCATCCCCTAATACTTGGCAGCTCATGGGTCCTCTGTAGTTCCTAGATGTTCTACTAAAAAAATTCAAAGCAAGGAAAGTATGTTCCTCCAGTTAACACATTTCTTATTAAAATATAACATTTTATGGGGCCAGAGCGATAGTCCAGCAGGTAGGGCATTTGCCCTGCACACGGCTGGCCCATGCCGCCCGGATTCGATCCCTGGCATCCCATATGGTCCCCGAGCACTGCCAGGAGTGGTTCCTGAGTGTAGGGCCAGGAGTAACTCCTGAGCATCGCCGGGTGTGACCCCAAAAAAAGCAAAAAAAATAACATTTTATAATAAATTACACATACGTAATGAATTCTACAGGAAATAAAAGGTGACATTCTCATTAAGACCTTCTTAGGATAGTGATGTACCATTATAAGTGCTCAGAAACTAGAGTGATTCTTTGCTTGCACGCTTTCCATTCCATTCTGGATCTAGAGATTTTGCAATTAGAACCATTTGGAGTTTTACATTGGGTACAACTGTATTTGTATAAAGGACTAGCATAACTTCTGTATTACTAATTCAAACATTTGGGATATTCAAAAAATTCTGATTTTTTAACAAAAATGCTTCTAATTATGCATTATGTGCTATTAACAATTTTGGCAGAAATTCATCTGTTCTTGTCAACCACAAATTAAAGACAAAAGCCAACTCTGCAACTGAACACAACTATACTGAAATTTAGAAAGAAGACCTAGTACTTTAGAAGTGTTCTATCTTCTAATCAGATTCTAAGGACAGAGAGAGAGAGGACATTCATTACCTATCTTCATTAAACTGTCTATAAGTCTATTCTAATGATTGTGAATTCAGCAATTTTCAACTTCCCACAGTCAGACCTTAAGGAATAAGCTATCACAAGTTGTGGTTTGTCTTCATGGTTTGTTTTCTCAGTGAATTGGAACTCAAATCTTACTCTGAATTAAGAATGATACTAAAAATGCTAGAAGTTCTAGTTTCTACCAACCAAAGATTTTGTAGAGCCCACTAGCATGTTGTATATGTTCAACAGTAACAATAGTACAATTGTATTTACTTTACAACATGTGCTAAACATTTTGTGTTTTAATGATTCTTTTCATCCAAATGACATATTACATATATAGAAGGTGGTATTTTTCAAAAAAGAAGACAGCTAAATGTCTAGTCCCACACATTCTTCAAAAACTTTGCCATCTTTCCACTAAGAAATAAAGACTGTTTTCTCTCCCCGAACTTATGTAAACATTTGTGGTCACTGCAATTAACAGCAAGTATTGATTAAAACTACCTGGCAAAATTCAGAGGACTAATAATACAACTTTTGCCTGGATTGTTTTCTTTAGGACCCTCACTATAGAGCCCATCCACTATACTGTAAGAAGACTGAGGACACATAGAAAGGTCACGTAAGATTATTCCAAACGACAATACCCAGCTAGATCTCCACTGAAAGGCAACATCAACGCATCAATCATTGAGCAAATCCCTTAGATGACTCGGTTGCCAGCACACAAGTCATGCCAGAAATGTCATTTGGAGCAGAGACACACTGTTCCTGCCAAACACCCTCCACCCAAATTGAAAATTCATGACCAAAACAAATACTGTCATCTTGTTATGCCATTAGCTTCTATGGTGGTTTGTTACATAGTAATAAATAACGGACATGGTTGGCAGCATGCTTTATCCTCATTTTACACATGGTGATAATAAAGGACTATGTAAACCGCTCAAGGTCAAACAGCTTGTAAGTAAAATTCGAATCCAGGCACTTCAACAACAAGATGGGCTCATAATCTCGATGTGACATTCTCATTTAATAAATAATTACTGAAAAAATGACTGGCCATTGATTCAGAGCCCTTATTTTATTTCACAGTATATCTTTCCTAACTAAATTATTTACAGTATGTTTCATAATCATAAAAAAGCTATTTTCCTTATTATCAAAGTTATGGTGATTAACAAACAACCATTGGTGGAAAAACCTATACCAGAAAGTTTTTCTTAGTATAGTCGATTTATACTTCCTAGGAATCTGAGATTCAAATTCTACTGTTGGCAAGAGAAACTTCTACATAGCTTGACTCAATTCCTTTACACTATCTCTATAAAATCTCCTCTGAGGAACATACTAAGAGCATGGAGCTCAGGGTTCGACTAATGGAAGAAACGACACACTGCCCTTTTATTTTTTAAAGTTTACCAGCAACAAAATATTTTGAAAGAAGACAAAGGATTTCATGAAAAATATTCTTTAGAATTATTTTAAATGGTCTTATTGGATAATAATACGAGAAACTCTTCATTCCACAATTGGCTTGAATAGAAGAATCATTAAGACTCTGCAAGCTGATATTATAATGTGCAAAATAAACAGCTAAATAAATCATCATAATTACTACTAAGTATTATAATGCTCATCTCCCTTCCCAGGAGAGACCTTGCTTTTACTGACCATAATACTGCTGCATAATACATGGGTATTTAAATGAACACAGTTTTTGAAAGTCTTTCTAAGATTAAACAAAAGGTAAATATCAAACCATGGGAAGTTGTGGATGTTTATGGAAATATATTGTGTTCTATTTTGTGGCTTTCCCATTTTCTGTATATTTTTTGTCTCCAAATCATTGATTCAAGATAATGACATTTTCCCATGTCCAAAAAGAAGAACAGTCATCAGTGACATGAAAAGACAGCTGGTAACACTAATATGAACCAAAACAGAAAATTAGGGTTGGTTTTTGATATAATCTTGCTAGAATAAAATGCCGTACTTTCCTACAAAAGAGAAAATAGTCCAGACAACTGGCAGCCATTTGTCTAGTCTGTGCCTAAAGCAGCTTACTAACTCAGGTTAGTGTAACCCAGGTTTAGCACAAACCCAGGCCTGGCACAGAACACTAGCATAAACAAAAAGATTATTCAGGATCTATCATATTTTTTAGGAGTTCTGAGATCAAGTTCGAAGGAAAATCTTGAACTCTAGAAGAGCCATAGTATGGTGGGGTTATCAGTCATTAAACATTGATCATGTGGATGCTAATAAGCATCAGCAACAACAAACACCTTTCAAGCACCAAGTCTTGTCACTATCTCCTATGGCACCTGTGTGACACTTAAAGACCAGCAAATGGAGTTACATTCCCCAAAGTCTCACAAAGGACACAGGTGTGAACGTATGTCTAGGATCTTTGATCACACATCACAGCATGCTTCTGGCATATGAGAGCCAGAATCTGAGCACTTGCCCTGGATACACTCCCTGAAGTCATTCGAAGAATGATTGTTTGCTCCTTCCCTAGGCTTCCTAGCTCCCAAGTCAGCTTTCACCCCACACATTTTTTTTTTTACTTTCAGAAAAATTGCAACAGCACTATGGTCTTGGTGATGAAGAGAATCTAAAATGACACGAACAAACTAGGAATGACCACGGAGAAGGTCTAAGCTCTTGAGAGGCCTTTCTCAACACAGAGCCCAGAAGGAGAGACAGGACTCACAAAGCCTCTCTTTAGAGGACACTGTCTTTTTATCACCATGAGATAGACAAGTACAAAGCTGTTCATGATTGGGTTTCAGTCATAGAGTGATGCAGCACACAGCCCTACACCAGAGCACATTTCCCAACACCAATATCCCCAGTTTCCGCCCCCCATCCGCCTGCCTCTATGGCAAACACTTTCTTCTCTCTCTCTCTCTCTCTCTCTCTCTCTCTCTCTCTCTCTCTCTGTCTCTTTCTCCCCCTCTCTCCCTTCTCTTATACATTGTGGTTTGAAATACATACATTGAGGAGCTATCATGCATAATCTTTAAACTACTTTCAATACTCAGTTCTAGTCTAATATACCCACTTCCATTTTTTTTTTTTGCTTTTTTGGGTCACACCCAGCAATGCTCAGGGGTTTCTCCTGGCTTTACACTCAGGAATTACTCCTGGCGGTGCTCAGGGGACCATATGGGATGCCGTGATCAAACCCTGGCTGGCATGGGCAGGCCGTGTGCAAGGCAAATGCCCTACCAGCTGGGCTATCGCTCCAGCCCCTATTTCCAACTATTATTGGCAAACTGATATCTTCTCTATCTTACCTAACCTCTGACTCACACACAGTTGTGGTAGCTCCAACCCTAACAGGTCATCCTGGATACTGTTTTGCCTGGCCATGGATATTAGTCTCATAATATTTTTTATATTCCACAAATTAATGAAGTCGTTCTATATCTGTACTTTTCCTTCTGACTAATTTCACTCAGCATGACACTATGCATATCCATTCATTTATAGGCAAATTTCAAGATTTTTCCCAACAGATGCATAGTATTCAATTGTGTAGCTGTACCAGGGTTTCCTTATGAGATCATCTGTACTAGAGCACTCTGGTTGTTTCCAGATTCTGGTCATTGTGAATAGTGCTGCAATGAACATAGAAGTGCAGATGGTGTTTCTGTTCTGTGTTTTTGGGCCCCCAGGCATGGTATTGCTTGGTCAAATGGAAGCTCAATGTCTTCTAGTTCTTGGAGGAACGTACATAAAATTTTTCAAAAAGGCTGAACCTGTCAACATTCCCACCAGAATGAAGGAGAGTCCCTTTTCTCCCCACATCCAGACCAGCACTAGTTGTTCTTGCTCTTTTGGATGTGTGCCAGTCTCTTTGGTGTGACAATAGCTGATTGTTGTGGTTTACATCTCCTTGATGATTAGTGGTGAACAGCGTTTTTTTTTTTATGCCTCTGGCCATGTGAATTTCTTCTTTGAGGACTTTTCTGTTCATTTCTTCTCCCCGTTTTTTGATGGGGTTGGATGCCTTTTTCTTGTAAAGTTTTACCAGTGTTGTATATATCTTGGATATTAACCCTTATCAGATGGGTATTGGGTAAATATTCTTTCCCAATCTGTGAGCTGTCTTTGTATTTTGGTCACCACTTCTTTTGAGGTGCAGAAGCTTCTTAGTTTCATGTAGTCCCATATGTTTATCTTTGCTTACACTTGCTTTGTCAGTGGTGTTTCATCTTTCAGGATGCATTTGGCTTTAATATCGTGGAGGATTTTGCCTATGTTTTCTTCGACATCTCTTATGGATTCAGGTCTAATGTTGTGATCTTTGACTCCACTATTCTCCTAGCATTTACATACGCCAATACAGAGATCTGGGCCCTATGAAAGCAGGATGAGAACTCCTATTCAGGTCTCCCAGACAGCCACTCGAAAGAGCTATGCTTGAATATCACACCTCAATCAAGTAAGATGAAGGAATCCTGAGTTCTGACCTCACATCGCTATTCCAGAATCAGGGATGCTGTCTTGTTTGCCAAGGCTTAATCGAAAATCAGATGGGCACCTGGATCTGTGTAATGCGATTTAGAGACAACCGCTGGACTAGAGCCATTACCGACTGGATCCCACGGGATGTCAAAAGATCACGGGCCCGCCACCTACAAGAGTGTTGTCAGACTTCCTTGTAAAGGTTCTTTACCCTGAAGGAACGATTTGAGGTTCTTCATATTCCTGAATCAACCAGATGCCATTATTTATTTTTCATTATTTATACATAGGAAAGCCATGAACTTTTGGGATATTGATTTTGTAACCTGACATTCTACTATACAAATATACTGTTTCTAGGAGCTTTTTGATAGAGACTTTATGGTTCTCTAAGTATAATATCATGTCATTTGCAAACAGTGATAGCTTGACTTCTTTTCCTAGTGATATCATTAATGTCTTTTTCTTCCCTGATTGCTATAGCAAGTAGTTCCAGTACTATACTGAACAGAAGTAGTAATAGTGGGCAATCTTGTCTTTTCCCCAACCTTAGGAGGAAGGCTTTAGTTTTTCCCCATTGAGAATGATGCGCTGTGGACTTCTGGCAGATGACTTTGACTAAACCAAACAAAAGTTCCTTCAACTCCCATTTTGTGGAGTTTTTTTATTATGAATGTGTGCTGTCATGTCAAATGCTTTCTCTGCACCTATTGATATGATCATAGTTTTACTTTTTCATTTATTGATATTACTTATTATGTTGACCGACTTGTAAATGTTGAACCATCCTTGCATCCCTGGGATGAATCCTACTTGGTCATGGTATATGATCTTTTGATGAGTCTTTGGATTCTACTTGCTATTATTTCATTGAAGATTTTTGTATCAGTGTTCATCTGAAATACTGTCCTGTAATTTTCTTTGTTTTTGATTTCTCTATCTTATTGGGTATCAGGGTGATATGTGTGTCAAAGAAACTGGGAATTTTTTGTTTCTTCAGTTTCCTGGGAAAGCTTGAAAATGACTGGCAATAGGTTCTTTTAAAGGTTTCAAAGAGTTCACTAGTGAATTTACCTGGACCTGGTTTTTGTGTTAGGAAGACTTTTGGTTACTGCCTCACTTTCCTAGATAGTGATAGGCTTGTTCAGGTATTCCAAGTCTTCTTGGTTCAGCCTTGGGAGGTTATAGGAATCCAAGAATTGTCCATTCCTCTACATTCTCTTGTTTTTGTGGAATACAGCCACTCAAAGTAATCTCTGATGGTCTTTTGAATTTATGTGGTTTCTGTTGTAATGGACCCCTTTTCATTTCCAATTCTATTTATTAGGTTCTCTCCCTCCCTTTCTTTATAAGTCTCGCTAGTAGTTTGTCAATATTTTTTAAGAACTAGCTGCTGGTTTCACTGGTCTTTTGGACTGTGTTTTTGGGAATCTATTTTCCACCCCCCCCCCCCCCCCCCCCCCCCCCTTTTAGCTCATTGATTTTGGCTCTAAGTTTTATTTACTTCTTCCTGCCTGAGTTGGATTCCTTTGGTTCATCATTTTTCTAAGATATTAAGCTGTGAAGTTAAATTATGCATTTGTGCCCTTTCTTCCTTCCTGATGAATGCTTGCAGACATATAAACTTTCCTCTTAACACTGCTTTCACCATGTTAGGGAAACATTATTTTATAGGGACTCTGAAGTTTACATGCCACATCTGGGAATGATCAATTCTATCTTGGAAAATTTGGCCTCATCAGAGCACTAACAGCACAGAACAGTAAACAAAACTGCCCTGTCCAATGATGCAACAAGGAGGGGCTAGCCATCATAAACTATTCCACAGTTGGTGGGCATGTAGTATTGTCATAATCTAGGAAAATGTGTAAATTTCATGAAAAATCTAAGAATAGAGCTTCCATATGACCCGGTGGTTATACTTCTTGACATCTATATCCAAAATACACAAACACTAACCCAAAACTATAGAGGTACTTTCATGTTCATTGCAATACTTAGTACAATAGCAAGGATTTGGAAGCAATTGAAATGTCCAACAACAGAAGAAAGGATAGAGAAGTTTTGTAGTACACAAACAATGGAATACTATGCAGCTGTAAGACAAGATGTAAACCATGTTGTTTGCTGAAACTTGGCTAGAACTGGAGGGTTTCATCATAAGTAAAACAAACCAGAAGAGCAGAGTACCACATGGTCTCACTTCTGGTATATAGAGAGACATAAAAAAGGGAACTAAACATGCCTCAGGACGATCAGCCATCAAGCAGAGACATAGACAAGGGGAGAGCTGTCAGGGGCTCCCCCTAGCTCAGCTGACCATGAGGCCCCCAGGAGGCAAGATAGGTTTTGGGAGTGGGCCCATCACCTCTGTAGGGCCTCGGAAGCAGCCGAATGAAATTCATTCACCATAATAACTGCCATGTTTGTGGTCCGGACACCACTGCTCATTAAAACCCACCCAAGAGAAGCACTGATCAAAACCAGCTTAGCAGAGCAACCGAGTTCAAGCCTGCCTGCGGCTGCGCGGTACATCAAACTAGTGGGATCAATCATGTCCTAGATTATATTACAATCCACGATGTATAAGAAAGGGAAGTGAGGAGAGAGAGAAGGAAAGAGAGAGAAAGAGAAAAGGAGATAAAGAACCTGCCATGGAGGCAGGCTGGGGAAGGGGAGGGAAGTGGGGACATCTGTGGTGGATAATGGGCACAGGTGGAGAGATGGATATTGGAACACTGTAGAACCAAAACTCAAACATGAACATCTTGTAATTGTGTATCTAACAATAGTATAATTTAAAAAAAGGGGGGAACTAAACAATATCAAATTATACCAGAGTTGGCTCTGGAATACAGAACTGAGCAAGCAAGTTGAGGGAACTGCAAAGATGGACTGGAAGTAACTAAGAGCACTGATAAAGTGTCTCAGACACCTTAGTAGTGGTAAGTAACTGTGTACATAAAAACAAACATTACATGATTTTTTTTTTTTTTTTTTTTATTTTTTTTTGGGCCCACCCCCAAGCCAGGGGTTCCTCTGCCCCGGCCTCAAGACCCCGGGCCCCGGGACCATAGGGGCCGGCCCCCCCCCGGCCCCGCCCGGCCGCCGGACGCCCCCCCCCCCCGCCCCCCCCCCCCCCCTAACATGATTTTTAACATGTAACTTAAATTATAATAATTTTTTAAAAGAAATAAAGTCATATAAATAAGAAGATACATATCTTCCAAAAGTGGATGAACCCTTTTATTAACTGATATAAGTGGTATTGGTCATGTGACTACTATGGTCACTGAGTGATGAGATTTCATCATGAACAGAGAAGGATAATACTCTTCCAGTACAAAGAGCAACATTCCTACAGTCCTGCCAATGACCAGAAAGGTTTATTCCTCCAACTAGAGCAAAGTCAAGACCTATGAGGACAACCAAGTTTTCATTTGTTTTTTTTTTTTTTGCTTTAATGGAATGACTGAGGTGAAAAGAAAAATGACTTCACCATTGATTACTCCTGAGCATGCACTCAGGCATAACCACTGAGCACCACTGTTGTAGTCCAAGCCCTCCAGAAAAAAAAGAAAGATGACCGTTTTTCATTCATTCATTCCTCCATCAAACTGCACCAAGAATTTTTGTGTGCTCTGTTCTGAGGAGTGTAATCAGGTGTACTGCCTGCCTATTGTGTTTCCATTGTGAATTTATATTAGTAGTCTTCAGTCCTTATGCTACCTGCATGGCAGAGCCTGGCAAGCTACCCGTATCGTATTTGATATGCCAGATACCAGTAACAATTATAGACCTCATTCCCATGACCTGATGGAATGGTTTGAGGCTCTTTATGTTCCTGGAGCAAGCAGGTGCCCTTGGGCTCTACTAGCATGAGACAGGACATATGGAGATGTTACTGGGGCCCGCTCGAGCAAATCGATGATGAATGGGAAGACAGACAGACAGTCTTCAGTCCAAATACACACAACCAACTGGGTAGATTTTTTTAAAAACACTTCTGCTTAAGATATAGCACTAAGGACTTTTGATTTTACCAAACTGGGTTAGACCCAGAGCACTGATATAGTTTAAGTGCTTTGATGGCAAACCAGAGAGGTAATGCAATGGGCAGGGCATTTGCCTTGCGTATAGAAGACCCAAGTTCATTCCTAGCACCATATATGGTTGGTCCCCAAGTCGCATCAGGAGTACAAATCCAGGAATAAGTCCTGATAACAGTTGAGTGTGGCCTGAAAAACTGCTTTAGTGACTCACTAGTACATTACTTGCCTTGCATGTAAGGTTCTGTGTCCAATTCCAGACACCACTAAAACAGAATAAAACAATGGGTTTCCATGTGAATTTAATGTGTATCCAGTACTAATAACCTCTAAACTATAGCATACTTATAATGGAGTAGTCTGGAACAAGTATCTAGAAATAAAACATCAGATCAAAAATTTTTAAACGTTATACACTAATTTCCTCAAGCTTTTCCTTTAGTGTTTAATAAAAGTCCACCTTGGCTCTACTTAGAGAAAAAGGACAAGAATATCTGAGCAAGGGACTTAAAACACATTCTCATCCATTTCTAATAGTGGCCAAGGTCATTAAAAGGAGATGACTTCAAGCAGAAGATAAACTGCAGGGCCGGAGCGATAACCCAGTCGATAGGGCCTGTGCTGGCCCCGGTTCAATCCCCGGCATCCCATATGGTCCCCTGAGTACCGCCAGGAGTAATTCCTGAGTGCAGAGCCAGGAGTAACCCCTGAGTATCGCTGGGTGTGACCCAAAAAGAAAAAAAAAGATAAAATGCAGGGTCTAGAGTCAAGCTCAGATCCCCATAGAGACTATCTTTTGGGTCTTTTGCCTCACTAAAATTGTACTGAATTGGGGCCAGAGCGATAGCACAGCGGGCAGGGCATTTGCCTTGCATTCAGCCGACCTAGGTTTGATCCCTGGCATCCCCTATGGTCCCCGAGCATCACCAGGAGTAATTCCTGAGTGAAGAGCAAGGAGTAACCCCTGAGCATTACCCAGTGTGACCCAAAAAGAAAAAAAAGTACTGAATTGCAACATTTAAGTTTCAAGTGTGCATTATTTAATTCTTGAGATTGTTATTATGTTCCCACTTTGGCATATATTTTGTATTTTTTAAAAATTGTATTATACCACCATGAGGAATACAATTACAAAGTTGTTCATGAATAGGTTTCAGTCATACTGTGTTCCAGCTCCTATCCTTCACCCATGCATATTTCCTACCACCAACACCCCCGACTCCCTCCCCTCCCCCAGCCTGCCTCTGTGACAGGCACTTTTGCCTCCTCTCTCTCTCTCTCTCTCTCTCTCTCTCTCTTCTTTCTATCTCTCTCTCTCCTCTGTCTCTCTCTCTCCCTTCTCTTAGACATTGTGGCTTGCAATACATACATTTAGGGGTTATCATGTATCTCCTTTTGCCTACATCCAATGCTCAGTTCTAGTCTAGTATTACCATTTGCAACCATTATTAGCACACTGGTCCCCTCTTTGTCTTACCTAACCTCTACTCCCATGCACTTGCGGAAGATTCAACCTACTGACAAATCCTCCTGATCCATGTTTTCCTGGCATTGGATATTAGTATCATACTATTTTTTAATATCCTTCAAATGAACACAGTCATTCTATACCTTCCTCTTCACTATGGCTAATTTCACTCAACATGATACCCTCCATGTCCATCCATTTATAGGCAAATTTTATAAGTTCATTTTTTTCTAACAGCGACATAGTATTCCACTGTGTAGATGTACCACCATTTCTTTATCTAGTTGTCTGTTCTTGGGAACTCAGGCTGAAACAAGACTTGGAGTACCTGAGCAAGTCTATCACAATCAAGGAAATTGAAACAGTAATCAAAAATCTGCCCAAACACAAAAGCCCAGGTCCAGAAGGATTCACCAGTGAATTCTTCCAAATCTTTAAATAGGACCTACTGCCAGTCCTTTTCAAGCTCTTCCAGGAAATAGAGCAGAAACACTCCAAATAGCTTCTCCGAAGCACATATCACATGGATACCCAAAGCAGACAGAGACATCACAGAAAACAAAAACTACAAACCAGTCTCTCTGATGAATACAAATACTAAGATCTTCAACAAAAATACTAGCAAATAGAATCCAAAGACTCATCAAAAAGATTATACACCATAGCCAAGTAGAATTATCTCGGGAATGCAAGGATGATTCAACATCCTCAATCAACATAATACATCATATTAATAAGAGAAAAATAAAAACCATATGATCATATCAATAGATGCACAGAAAGCATTTGTCAAGATCCAACACCTACTCATGATAGAAACTCTCCAAAAAATGGGAATAGAAGGAACCTTCCTAAACATAGTCAAAGCTATCAACCAAAAGCTCATGGTGAGCATCATTTTCAATGGGGAAAACTAAAGCCTTCCCCATTGGGGACAAAATTTCCCACTCTCACCACTTCTATTCAATAAAGTACTGGAAATAATTGCCATAGCAATCAGGGAAAAAAAGGACATTAAGAGAATCCAGATAGGCAAGGGAAGAAGTCAAGCTTTCACTATTTGGAGATGACATGATATTATACCTAAAGAACCCTAAACTCTCTACCAAAAAGCTCCTAAAAACAATAGATTCGTATAGTTGAGTGGCAGGGTAGAAAATCAATACCCAAAAGTTAATGACTTTCCTATATACAAATAACAAAAGGGTAGAAAGAGATATTAAGAAAATTATCCCATTCACAATTGTGCCGCACAAAATCAAATACCTAGGAATTAGTTTAACTAAGACTATAAAGGACCTGTACAAAAAAAAAAACTACAAAATGCTGCTTCAAGAAATGAAAGAGGACATGAAGAAATGGAGACACATTCCCTGCTCATGTATTGGGAGGATTAACATTGTCAAAATTGTAACTGTCCTGGGCCCATCACCTCTGGGAGGCCCTGGAAGTCCCCAGATGAGACTCACCCAACACAGTAGCTACCATTTTCGCTGTCCAGATGCTGCAGCACATCAGAGCCCGCCCAGGAGAGATGCAGACCTCAAGACCAGATTAACAGAGTAGCCAAGTTCGAGCCCAAGTAGGCGGCTCCCAGAAGCGGAAGTCACCAGGAATTCTTCAGATGGAGCTGGGGCCACCCCTTCCTCTCTCTATCTTGTCCCGGAGCCTGGTGGCCCCACCAAAGAGCTGCCCTGGGCAACCAGCCATATCATGCAAAGCCTCAGATGCAACCTGGAGAGCTGGAAATCAGCTCTCCCCTAGCTCAGCTGACCATGATGCTTTCCAAGTTTTGCGGCTGCTTGCGCCACGTGGTCCATCAAACTAGTGGAACCAATTATGTCCTGGAATATACTACATTCCATGATGTGTAGGCAAGGTAGGCGGGAGGGAGAGATAGAGAGAAAGAGAGAAAGGATATACAAAACCTGCCATGTAGGTGGGCTGGGGAGGGGGCAAAGGAGGTGGGAACATTGGTGATGGGAGAAGGGCATGGGTGGAGGGAGGGTGTTGGAAAACTGTAGATCCAAACATTGGCATATTGTAATTGTATGTCTAAAAGTGGTGTAATAAAATATAAAACTTTTTAAAACTGTAATAGTCCCTAGAGCCTTATACAGATATAGGCAGAGGTGTTTACCCACCAGTCCATGGGCCAGTACTGGTCAACAAGTGTAGACAAGTTTGGAAACCACTGGTCTACCTAATTGGTCATGACTGCCAGTCTGTGGATCAGTATGCAGGAAGGTGATGGCCCATAAGTATAAAAAGGTTGGGGCCAGAGCAATAGACCAGCGGGTAGGGCATTTGCCTTGCATGCAGCTGGCCCGTGCCAGCCAGGGTTCAATCCCGGCATCCCATATGGTCCACGGCACCGCCAGGAGTAATTTCTGAGTGCAGAGCCAGGAGAAACCCCTGAGCATTGTCAGGTGTGACCCAAAAAAAGCAAAAAAAAAAAAGATTAAGAACACTATTTTCTTTTGTGCTTTTGTGGCACACCTAGTGATGCTCAGGAGTTACTACTGCCTTTGCACTCAGGAATTACTCCTGACAGTGCTCAGGGGACCATATGGGATGCCGGGATTGAAACCAGGTCTGCTGCATGCAAAAGCAAGGCAAATAAACTACATGCTATGCTATTGCTCGGACCCAAGAACACTATTTTAAAGTCAATACAAACCTCTCATTATGAGGTAGTATTTATATAACCAAAAGACATAATAAAAGAGACTTTCTCCTTCTCCCTTGGTATTCCAACACTCCTCCATCACACTCCAGCTCTCATCCACATGTGCCTAAGCATGGGCTTGCAAGATTAAACAATGGGCAGTAGAAGAGAGTTTCTTTATTAGAAAAAAGTTTAACTATTCATTAGGGAAGGTTCTCCAGGAGGAACCAGATTCATGCAAAGTGGGGACATCTTCCTCTCAGTTGACCCTTTCCTATTCTTTGTCCTTTAGTCTCTGCCCTCCAACTACAGAATTCTAATCCCTTATCTCGCATGTGACAGGACATATTGAGGTGTTACTGGTGCTCGCTGAGTAAATAGATGATTTACGGGAAGTCAAGTGATCAAGTAATTAAACAAAGGAATGCAATTCTACAAGATGCTTACACACCTTCCACATTTATCAACTTAAGGCCTTTCTGGTAGCCCCATCAAGACCACCACCACATATTTCCTCGAAGCTGCATGTTTGTTCATTACTGAGATCTGGTCTGGTCTAAGATTTAACTCATTTTTACTGGGCTCCATTCTAATGCCCAACATCTCCACACAAGAATCATGCCCTTAGGCAAAGAAACAATGACAGGAGAGTAGGAGAAAGCTCAATAGGTTAAATCCATTATCAGCCTAGACTCAATCACTGGCCCCATGTGATATCCTTATCATACTGGGAGCAGCTCCTAAGCACAGAGCCAGAAGTAGTCCCTGATGTGTTGTCGGAGGGGAAGGGGAGATGTGCCCTCAAGAGAGAGTGACACAAGAATATGTAATTTTTTTTTTTGCTCTTTTGGGTCACACCCGACAATGCTCAGGGGTTTCTCCTGGCTCTGCACTCAGGAATTTACTCCTGGCGGTGCTCAGGGGACCATATGGAATGCTGGGAATTGAACCCGGGCCGCACAGGCAGGCTGCATGCAAGACAAACGCCCTACCCGCTGGGCTATCTCTCCAACCTCAAGAATATGTAAATTTATTCTTTTAGTCCTAAGTTATTTTTAGAGATATATATTTGTTGATTGTGTGGTCTGGCTGACTTGTGTGACCAATTAATCGATCCTGAAGCAAGAGTCAGATTAAAATTAAGCTATAGAAACGAAATTTCTTAATTCCCTGGTTAAAACTGATCAAAATCTTATCTATAGCATATCAACAAGCATATATTTTTTATGCTTATAAAATATAACATGAAAATCTAAAGGCATAAATAAAGCATATTAGAAATAAATTTCATGGGGACAAAAGTTAACAACAGTCAGTGGGAAATGAACTCTGGGGAGGGACGGCTGCTTCAACATCAATGACTGAAATCCAATCATGAACATCTTTGTCATTGCCTATCTCATGATAAACTTTTGTTTTAAAAATTAACAACATCAAACAACACAAGATGTAAATTCCAAAGACACTTTCTGTCCAAAAAATCAAGCAGCCACATCATACGTAGTTTATAAGTCTTCATAAAATAGATACAACATTCAATTTTGAATGTGTTTCTTGAGTACCACAAGCACTATTAGCATCATTTTAAAGAAAAATTGTTTAAAGGACTAGGAGAGACATCTTTGTCTATTGCTTTCAACATGCCAGTAACTATTTGTAACATGAAACAGCATTTTAGCCACAAGCTTAAAACTTCTTGTAAGTTACTTCATAAAGTCGCTCCATAGTTTTAAAAACGTTCACCTCACACCCAGCACAGAGGAGCTCCTCTACAAAAGTAACTCCTTTGCCTTTTCTTCCGGTCATCTCCCTGCCCAGTAATCTAAGATTCCACAACTGAGCATAAAGATTCCCATTAGAGAATGTGAAGCAATAGCTCAAATCCCAAAATACAAATTTACTCTAACAAACTAGTTAAATATTAAAAACATAATGCAATATACCCTCACCATAAAAATCATCATTGAGTTTTTAAATTTAGACAGATCAGAATTATTCAGATCAGCAAGATAGCCATCTGCTCTCAAGCATGCAGCTGCTAGCCTTTATACAGCAACCTTCCATGATTCATAACTTATTCATCCCAGGATGTACTAAGACATCTGCTTTATCATCAATTCAGCTTGTCTTAGCATTTTTGCTTTAAAGTTTCATAATCTCTATCCAGGTAGTACAGGGAATGTGTAAGTCAGTCTTCTACAAAAACAATCAAATGCAGAGCTTCCTAAGACTGACAATCCAACCTTGACATCATCTAAGTGTATGTATCCATATACCACATCACTAGCCATTTCCCTTTCATAGAATAACATAATTAATAGCTACCACTATAGTTCAGGTACTTCATCTTTATCTTCCTTTTCACTCTGCAAAGAAGATACTATGCCTCTCATTTTATAAATGAAGCAAGTCAGCAAGATTGGATGACCTACCAATCCCACCAAAAGTTGCTATGGCAAAGGTAAGCTGTTTGTACCTGGCCTATCTGCCCCCACACCCTAGATTCTGTGCAACAATGTCCTATATTTGAGCTGTCATAGAATAATAAAGTCTCCTTGATATACATAGAAGGTATATTTAGCTTAATATCATTTTCAATTCAAGAAATTTATTTTATGTGGCAGTTAATATGAATACCTTATAAATTATTATAAAGCACAAAGTGAATGTGTTGGATATTTTTATTCTAGTGATCAACTTTTAGAAATATTGACTGTCCATTCTTTCACTCTCTGTAGTTAAGCAGCATCCTAAGGAAGATAAAAGTATCAAAGAAGATGAGTCTGCAGAACATGAAAGAGCACTGTGTATACTATAAATTGGAAGACAAGAAAGTGGATACACATTTTCTTGAAAGGAGATCACTTGTGTCACATTTTTGGTCTCTAATTCTAGTGTACAAATTTGTATTGCTTCCAACTTATTAAAATCTTTTAGCTTTGAAAAATTAGAATATGACACTTTTGTTCTCAATTGCTGATAGGATGTAGGGCCTGGAGGAATAGTACAATGGCTTAGCGCTCCTTACTTGATGGCATAAGGTGACATGGTCAAGTTCCAGTGCAACCACATGGAAATAAGTGCAAACTGGCAGCTGTGCTCCTTAAATCTGATAGCTCTACTCGATCTCAAACACACACCCAAAACTGTGTGATTACCACAACAAAGTGGCGTGGCCCTCATCAGACACCTCTGTGAATTTCCAGCAATACTGGAGAGCACTACAACCAGAGGTGCAAAAGCACAGCTAAAGAGCAAGATCCCTAGCAAACACCAAGAGAGAGGAAGTGAAACCCTAAGTGAGGACTGTGGTTGAGTGTACAAGTACCATAACCTGAAATATGACCATGCTGAACACCACAGTGAGTCATGTGTCTGACCCCAAGTGATTAGATCATCAACAAAAGCAAAGAAGGGAAGAGGGTGTAAATATACATAAAGAACATGGAAAAAGCATGGAAATGGCATGGAATGATGACAACATATTGCATAAATAATTATGTCAAAAACTAATTGTGTGTCAAATAACCTTAGTTTTAAACGTGGAATACAAAGGCCAGAGAGATAGTACAGAGGGTAGAGCATTTGCCTTTGCACACAGTTGACCCGGTTTTATTCCCGGCATCCGATAAGATCCTCCGAGCCCTTCCAGGAGAAATTCCTGAATGCAGAGCTAGGAGTAACCACTGAGCATTGGTGGTTGTGACCCAAAAACAAACAAAAAAAGTGGAATACAAATTCAAAGATATGTGTTAAGTGGTTGTACAAGAAAATATTGATGTGAGCAATGTGTTGCAGTTTAAGAAAGTTGAGCAAAGGGTGTTAGACCTCTGGTAAGGCTGAGGAAAACAAGATCAGGCAATTACTGCTGAAGACCATGAGACTTACAATAGAAACCCAATTTCTGATTTTATAACGAGAAAAATAAACCAACTGGCTAAGAAGTGAAAAGTGATGTGAATCACAAAATCAGTGTCTTAATATGGACTCAGGTTCACTATACCCTGTTTGTTTTCTTGGATGTATCTGTGACTAATGGGCTGTAAAACAGCTATAATGGCTTCCTCCTGACAGATAAAAAGAAACATCTTTACTTACTACAATTTCTAATATTGTATTAAGAAAATGTCATTTCCTGCTCAAGACTACACTTGTAGGATAACTTGGGTTTAGAGCTGTAAATGCACTTTTATTTTCTTTTTATGAATGCTTACTAAAATGTATGAAACTATAGTAATAAGAGTTCAGTGATGGAATGTTTAATTTAAATGAGATAGGGAATTACAAAATGTAATTATAGAAGAAAGATATCTGGACTATTGTAGTTGACTTTATCTGTGAACCATGTACATTTGATTAAAAGCAAGATGTGTCTCCATTTCCTCGTGTCCTCTTTAATTTCTTGAAGCAACGTTTTGTAGGTTTCTTTGTACAAGTTCTTTACATCTCGTAGTTATACTAATTCCTATGTACTTGAATTTCTGTGGCACAATTGTGAAGAGGATAATTTTCTTAATAGTCTTTTCTTCTCTTTCGCTATTTGTATATAGGAAAGCCACTGACTTTTGGGTATTGGTTTTGTACTCTGCCACTCTACTATAGAAATTCATTGTTTGTAGGAGCTTCTTCGTAGACTTTACATAGATTCAGTGTGGTCCCTATGAGGATAACCATGTCATTCTTCAAAGAAATTGACCAAACACTCCTGAAATTTGTATGGAATAATAAACCCCCACAAATAGCTAAAGCAATCAATCATTTGGAAAAGGAAGATGGGAGGCATCACCTTTTCCAACTTTAAACTGTACTACAAAGCAGTAGTAATTAAAATGGCATGGTATTGGAAAAAAGACAGAGCTGTAGACCTATGGAAAAGAACTGAATATCCTGATACACACTCGCCAAATATACGATCACTTAATCTTTGATAAAGGAGAAAAAAAATTAAGTGGAGAAAAGAAAGCTTCTTCAACAAGTGATGCTGGGGAAACTGGGTAGCTACACATAAAAAATGAACTTAGATCTCTTTCTAATCCCATGCACAAAAATCAGATCAAAATGGATTAAAGATCTCAACATCAGACATGAATCTATAAGGTACGTTGAAGAAAACAAAGGCAAAACCCTCCACAACACTGAAGCTAAAGATAACTTCAGAGACAAAACACCACTGGCAAAGCAAATGGAAGCAAAGTTAAACATATGGGGTTTTTTGAAACTGAAAAGCTTCTGTACCTCAAAAGAAGCGGTGACCAAGATACAAAGACACACACACAATGGGAAAGAATATTTACCCAATACCCATCTGATAAGAGATTAATATCAAAGATATACAAGACACCGGTAAATCTTTTCAAGAAAAAAACACCCAACCCCACTAAGAAATGGGGAGAAAAATGAATAGAAATTTTGACAAAAAGATTTGAATGGCCAAAAGGCATATTAAAAAATACTCTTCATCCTTAGTCATCAGGGGGATGCAAATCAAAATAACAACGAGGTATCACCTCATACCACATAGACTAGCACGCATCCAAAAGAACAAGAACAACAAATGCTGGCATGGATTCAGGAAGAAAGGGACTCTCATCCACTGCTGGTGGGAATGCCGAGTGGTCCAGCCCTTTTGGAAAACAATATGGACATTCCTATGAAAACTAGATATTGAACTCCCATTTCTCTCAACCATACCACTCCTGGGATTATATCATGGAGACTCAAAAACATATAGCAGAAATACCTTATGTACTTCTATATTTATCACAGCTCTGTTCACAAAAGCCAGAATCTGGAAACAACCAGAGTGCCTGAGAACAGAAAACTGGATAAAGAAACTGCTATATCTACACAATGGAGTACTATGCAGCTTTCATAAAAACAAAGTCATGAAATTTACCTATAAATGGATGGGCCTGGAGATTATCATGCTTAGTGAAATCAGTTAGAAGGAAGAGAACAGATACAGAATGACTGTACTTATCTGTGGGATATAAATATATTCCAGTGTTCTACTAATTGTTGGAAACGATAACACCAGACTAGAACTGAGTACTGAATGTAGGTAAAGAGATATACATGACAACCCATAAATGTATATATGGCAAGTCATAATGTGTAAGAGATGGGAGAGAAGAGAAAGAGAGAGAGAGGAGGAGGAGGAGGAGGAGGAGGAGGAGGAGGAGGAGGAGGAGGAGCAGGACAAGGCCTGATATAGAGGCAGAGAATCTGGGGACGATATTGGCAGGAAATGTGCACGGGTGGAGGGATGGGTGCTGAAACATTGTATGACTGAAACCCAATCATGAACAGCTTTGTAAATGTCTACCTCATGACACTATAATGAAAAATAATTTTTTAAAAATGCAAGATGCATCCTTTGAGCACCGCCAGGACCAATCCCTATGCACCAATCCAGGAATAACCCCTATGCAACATCAGCTATGACTCTCCTAAAAAAAACATAAATAGAAATAAATAAAAAGCAAGATATAACAGGATGGTATCTTCAAAACTACATATTGAATAAAATGACAAAGGTAACTTAAAAAATAAAATGTTATAACTGGAGAGATAGTACAGTGAGTAAGGCGTTTACTTTTCATGTGGCTGACTAGGGTTCAATCTTCCGTATCCGATATGGTTCCCTAAGCACCACCAGGAGTAATTACTGAGTGCAGAGCCAGGAGAAACCCTTTGAATATGGCTGGGTGTGGCCCAAAAATAAAAAAGAAAAAGAAATTAAAAATCAAGTATTAGAAACAGTAAACCAGCAGACTCTCATCACTCATAGTAAAGTTCTATTAAGTCACTACAGACTTAGCAACTTTAAAATCATTTCTCCTAAAGTCACACAGAATAATATCCCTTTGAGCCACTGATTTCACATTTTTATCAGTTGATCAATGCAAACCTTGTTTTACATGTGTTTTTATTAGCAATACATTAAATATTGCATATTACTTAATCAAAACTGAAATCACAGGCAACAGCAGCATAATAGTAAACACAGGCTGGAAAAAGTGCACAGCAAGTAAGCACCTGGTTTGCACTTGGTTTGCCCAGTTCCATCCTTAGCTCTACATATTCCCCTGAGCCCTACCAGGAGAGATGCCTGAGCCCAGAAGTAATCTGCGAGCCATTCAGTGTGTACATGCCTCCTCCTCCCACCCCCCCCCCAAAAAAAGGAAAAGAAAAAACAAACAAGAAAGTTTCTTGCAAAAGATTAAAAAAAAGGTAAACTTGAGTCAAACTGACAAAGAAAGATACATTTAAAAACAGATCATGGGCGTAGGTAGAGATAGTATAGACAGGCACATGCCTAGCAGGTAGGCAGGTCCAATTCCAGCACTACGTGATCCCCAGGTACCGCAGCCCCGGAAGCCCTAAAGCAATGCAGGGATGGGAAGTTGACCCACAAAAACAAATAATTACACACACACACACACACACACACACACACCAAACCACCAGAGTCATGAACAGAAAGTTGTTCACATAGCTCTTGCACATATGTAACAGATAATTAAATATTATAAACAGATGTATTCACAAAAATTTAACAAATTCGATTAAATAGAGCAGCTCCATAAAAAACAACCAGAACTCATCTAAGATAAACAGGATGGTCCTATCCACACACACACACACACATGTGTGTATATATATATATATATATATATATTAGATGAATTAAGTTTATAGTTTAAAGCTACTACAAGTCTAAACTCAAATGTTTTGATAAATTCTACCAAATATTTTTAAATTAATATTTTATTATACCACTGTGAGACATACAATTACAAAGTTGTTCATATTTGTGGGTTTCGGTCACATAGTGTTCCAGCACCCATCCCTCCACCAGTGCCCATTTCCCAGCACCAATGTCCCCGATTCCCTCCCCCCTCCCTAGCCTGCCTCTATGGCAAGTTCTTTATCTCTTATCTCTTTCTCCCTCTCTGTCTCTCTCTCTTCCTTCTCTTACATATTGTAGATTATAATACATACACTTAGAGGTTATCATGTGCATCTTTTTGCCTGTATTTAATGCTCAGTTCTAGGTTGGTATTAACCCTTTCGAAAAATATTAGCACATGTTCCCTTCTCTGTCTTACCTAACCTCTGACTCCCACACGTATGTGGTAATTTCCACCTTTGATAAGACCTCCTGATGCACGTTTCGCCTGACCTTGAAGTTTAGTAACATAATATGTGTGTGTATGTGTGTGTGTTCAGAAACATCTCTGAATGCAGCAGTTATGTGTACCTAGGTCAAAAAGTCAACATGATGAACGACCTAAAACCTGAACTGCGCAGGAGGAAGAAAGCAGCATGGAATGCCTTCAAAAGCATCAAAGAAATAGCTAAAAAGACAAAGAACCTCTGGCTGCAGGCACATCTCTTTGACTCCACCATTCTCCCTGCATTAACATACACCTCAGAGACCTGGGCCCTATGAAAGCAGGATGAGAATGCTATTCAAGTCTCCCAAAGAGGAATCTAAAGAGCTATGCCTGGAATATCACGCCTCACTCAAGTGAAAGAAGGAATCTGAGCTCCAACCTCTGTCACTGTTCCAGAGTCAGGGACGCTGTCTCGCTTGCCAAGGCATCAAAAATCAGATGGGCTGGACATGTAATGCGATTTGGAGACGACCACTGGACTAGAGCCATTACCAACTGGATCCCAGGGAATGTCAAAAGATCACGTGGCCGCCCACCTACAAGATGGTCAGACTTCTTCGTCAAGACCCTGAAAGATAGGTTTGAGGCTCTTCGTATTCCTGAAGCAACGAGATGCCACTGGGCTACACTGGCACGTGATAGGGTCAAATGGAATTATTACTGGCGCCCGCTAGAGCAAATCGATGAATAATGGTATGTCAAGTGATCAAGTGATCTATTGTATATATATATATATTGTCATGCAAATAAATGCAGTCATTCTATATCTGTCTCTCTCCTTCTGGCTAATTTCACTCAACATGATCCTCTCCATGTCCATCCATTTATAGGCAAATTTCATAACTTCATTTTTCCTAACAGCTGAATATTATTCCATTGTGTAGATGTACCAAAGTTTCTTTATCCAGTCATCAGTTCTCAGGCATACTGGTTGTTTCCAGATTCTGGCTATTGTGAATAGTGCTGCTATGAAAATCAAAGTGCAGATGGTGTTTCCATTGTGTGTGTTTTTGGCTTCCCAGGGTATATCCCCAGGAGTGGTATGGCTGGGTCAAACGGGAGCTCAATTTCCAGTTTTTGGAGGAATGTCCATATTTTTTTTCCAAAAAGGCTGTACCAGTCGACATTCCCAGCAACAATGGATGAGTGTCCCCTTTTCCCCACATCCACGCCAGCACTTGTTATTCTTACCCTTTTGGATATGTGCCAATCTCTGTGGTGTGAGGTGATATCTTACTGTTGTTTTTATTTGCATCTCTCTGACGATTAATGATGATGAACATTTTTTCATATGCCTTTTGGCCATTCAAATTTCTTCTTTGTCAAAGTTCCTGTTCATTTCTTCTCCCCATTTTTCTGTTCATTTCTTCTCCCCATTTGATGGGGTTGCCTGTTTTCTTCTTGTAAAGTTCTACCAGTGCCTGATATATCCTGGATATTAACCCCTTATCAGATGGGTATTGGGTGAATATTCTTTCCCATTCTGTGGACTGTCTTTGTATCTTGGTCACTGTTTCTTTCGAGGTGCAGAAGATTTTCAGTTTCATGTAGTCCCATATGTTTATCTTTGCTTCTAGTTGCTTCGTTAGTGGAACAGCTCCTGAGTACAAGATCAAGAGTAACCCCAAGCACCAGTGGATGAGACTCAAAAAACTTTTCACTTCACTTGTCTTCCCGTTGATCATCGATTTGCACTAGCAGGCACCAGTAACATCTCCAATATCCTGTCACATGTTAGTGTAGCCCAAGGGCATCTGCTTGTTCCAGGAACATAAAGAGCCTCAATCTATTCCATCAGGTCATGGGAATGAGGTCTATAATTGTTACTGGTTTTTTTTTTTTTTTTTTTTTGCTTTTTGGGTCACACCCGGCGATGCTCAGGGGTTACTCCTGGCTCTGCACTCAGGAATCACTCCTGGTGGTGCTCGGGGACCATATGGGATGCTGGGGATCGAACCTGGACTGGCACAGGCCAGCTGCGTGCAAGGCAAACGCCCTACCCGCTGGGCTATTGGTCCGCCCCTGTTACTGGTATTTTTATATCAAATACGACACGGGTAGCTTGCTAGGCTCTACCATGAGGTTGGGTAGAGTCTTGTAGTTGCCTCTAATCTCAAGCATTTATTGATGAACCGCGAGGCCGCATGATCAGCTCTTCTGCTGGGTGGAGCTCTGATGAGTGGGGTTTCTGGATGTGGAAAATGGCGGCCCTCATAATGTGGGGGTTTCTCTGGCTTCTTGCAAGGCTCTGTTTGGGTGGCAGGCTAGAGCTAGAACCCGCCTTCCCTCCCGGGCACCTCGTGATCAGCTGGGCACAAGGAGAGCTGGTAGCAGCTCTGCCTCGTGTATGTGATTCTCTGGATCAGGCATACCTTGGGCTGGGCTTGAAAATCCAGCCGGGGCTGGGGCTGGAGCAACAGCACAGTGGGTAGGGCGTTTGCCTGGCTTGCAGCCAACCCAGGTTTGATCCCCAGCATCCCAAATGGTCCCCTGACCCATATACTCCTGGCAGGAATTATTGCCAGGAGTAATTCCTGAGTGCAGAGCCAGGAGTAACCTCTGAACATTGTTGGGTGTGACCCCACAAAAAAAAAAAAACAAGCAAAATCATCTAAAGCGCTGAACAAATGTTTTCCAAAGAAGATATACATATGGCAAATTAGCTCCTAAAATATTCCAATTTTAGCAACTGGGTAAATGAAAACTAAAATAATAATGAATACCTTTGTGCACCTATCGCAGCAAGTACAAGGATGAGGAGTGATTAGATTTCTCAGACATTGCTAGTGAAGACAGTTAGCCCTTCCAAAGAACAATGAAGCATATTCCAGAGTAAAACTTAGCAGTTACCAGCCTGAGTATTTAGGCAAATGGAAGTTTATGCTCACACTTAGATATACATGAATGTTTACCAGAAGTTAACTGATAACATAAAAATCTAAGACAATATAAGTACTTAAAAAGCATGAAAAGGATAAACAATTAGGGATATATTTATACAATGCTATGTATTACAATAATTTATGATACAGGAATGTGCCAACATGAATGAATCTTAACAACCTTATGCTGAAGTTTAAAAAAGTCCAATTCAAATGTTAAATACTGCATAATTTCATTTATACAAAATTCTGAAATAGGCAATCTACAAAGATGAAAAACAAATCAGTGGTCACCGAGGTCTAAGGGTAGGAGTACATAAATAACCAGAAATTGTAGTAGTATATTTGTTTGATACAATAAACTATTCTGTGACAATTATACAACTCTATATATGTGCTACTATTTATAAAACTGCATGCCTGTAAATGGTGTATGAATATTTTAAGAACAATTAGTAAAAGTTAAAAAGCTAGAGCACAGAATGTAGCTAAGTTCACTCACATGCAGAGAGAATCTTTATGGTTTACATATAATTCATACATTTAATATAGTCTTATATAATTTACTTTTCATTGCTCTGTCATGAATTAGTAACAGATTTATGAATTAAAGCTATAACTACCTTTCAACAACAAGATATTTTCTTAGTTAAGCATTTTTTGACAGCTTAAATAATGTTTGACAGTTTAAACATTTTTACAGCTATGTGTTGCTAAAGTATTTACTGTGCCCAAACATTATTCAAACTAATCTTAGACATCAAGGCATGGCTTTCTAATTGCATACAACTATTCCATTTTCTTTTAATTTTTTATTATACCACCATGAGATATACAATTACAAAGGTGTTCATAAGTGGGTCTCAGTATACAGTGTTCCAGCACCCATCCCTCCACCAGTGCCCCATTCCCATCACCAATGTCCCCACATTCCCTCCCACCCACCCCCAAGCCTGTCTCTATAGCAGGCACTTTTCTTTTCCTCTCTTTCTCTCTCTCTGTATCTGTCTCTTTATCTCTCTCCTTTTATGCATTGTGTACAATAGCCCTACAGAAATTTAGGGTTTATCATTTAAGCCTCTCTGTGTATACTCAATGGTGAGTTCTAGTCTGACATTACCATTTCCCTCACTTAGTAATACACTGGTATATATTTATATCCCATTAATGAATGCAGTCATTCTATATCTATCCTTTTCCTTCTAATTTCACTCAGCATGATAGTCTCAGCAGAACTGCTACTGGCTCTCCCTGTGCCCAGCTGATCAGTTAGGCACCCAGGAGGGAAGGCGGGCTCTAGCCCTAGCCCACCACGCCAGCAGAGCCTCGCAAGAAGCCAGAGGAATCCCCACATCATGAGGGCCGCCATTTTCCACATCCGACTCCCCATTCATCAGCACTCCACCCAGCAGAAGAGTTGATCACAAGCCCAGCTCATCAGTGACCCACCCTACAGCCGTCCTTTTCAAACATAACCCAGGTATGCCTGATCTAGAGACTCACATACATGGGGCAGAGCTGCTACCAGCTCTCCCTGTGCCCAGCTGATCACGAGGTGCCCGGGAGGGAAGGCGGATTCTAGCCCTGGCCCACCACCCAGCAGAGCCTCACAAGAAGCCAGAGGAACCCCCCCACACACATGAGGGCCGCCATTTTCCACATCCAGACTCCCCTCTCCTCAGAGCTCCACCCAGCAGAAGAGCTGATCACAACCCCAGCTTGTATGGCCGCTTGTGGCCACCTGGTTCATCAATAAATGCACGAGATTAGAAGTGACTACAAGAGTATCCCACAGCACAGCAGAGCCTGGAAAGCTACCCGTGTTGTATTTGATATGCCAAATACCAGTAACAATTATAGATTTCATTCCCATGACCTGATGGAATAATTTGAGGCTCTTTATGTTCCTGGAGCAAGCAGGTGCCCTTGGGCTACACTAGCATGTGACAGGACATTGGAGATGTTACTGGTGCCCACTCGAGCCAATCAATGATACAAGAAAGTGATACAAGACAGATGATGTGATACAAGACAAATGATGATAGTCTCCATGTCCATCCATTTGTAGGCAAATTTCATAATTTCGTCTTTTCTGACAGCTGTATAGTATTCCATTGTGTAGATGTACCACAGTTTCTTTAGCTAGTTCTCTGTTCTCAGGCACTTAGGTTGTTTTCAGATTCTAGCTATTGTGAAACTATTCCCTTTTATTCTATCCAGAAATACCTGCTATCATCCCTTTCAAAAGAAGATAATTACCCTTGTGACCAATATAACTCGAGACTTGGAAACTATCCAAACAAGGATTTATTAAGTACAACCATAAATAGGGACATTACTTCCTAAAGGATACCCTAATTACTAGAGGCTAAGGAAATGATCCAGAGTTTCAAAAAAAGCTTGTCCTCACTTTCCACCTTACTCTGTTTTTCACTAGTTCTTCCTCAAAGGATGAGGCATTGTAAATCTGTTTTTTACAGTTTAAAATTCTTTGGATAAAATTATAATACTTTAAAGACACATAGATTGTAATAGCTTTACCTCCTACAACAACCCTCACATTTTCCTGTGAGGATTCAAATTTTCATTTGTATCCACCTTTCCATCCAATACCAACTCCAGCAGTTTTGTTTCTTTTCACCCTTTCTGTCTATGGATGGATAATAATGCCCTGCTGTTGTCTCACAAAATCAACAGCACCATATTGGGAATCTAAAGCTCTCCTTCAAGAAACCTTATCCCCCAGCCCCCAAATGAAAGCATCTGGAGAGAATAACAGACTAATATGGGCCTCTTTTATGTGCAGGAACAAAAACATTTTTCCATATTGGTTTTATCTCTCCTAAAGATAAAATAGTTTTGGCCTTAGTAGTATGTCCCTGAATCTCATACTGATCCACAAAGAAAGATCGTGCTTCAGTTTCAGTATATAGAAGAAGACTAAATACGAGACTTAGGGAAAGCAGGATCCTGACTTTGGCTTTTGACCTGGCTTATTTTAACCGGTTTTTAGAGATGCCTGATACAGAGAGATTTTTTATTATTAATTTCTATCAGTCTTTTAGTGAAAAAAGTAAGTGAAAGGCTTCAGATAACTAAATTCGACAGAGTTTCTGTGGTCCCTGGCCTTTAAAACATTTGTTTCCTAATTTAAAGTTCCTTCAAAATATCAAAATCTCTAAGAAAGAGAACAAGTGTTTAACTGAATTGTCTGTCCTTTTTAAGATAATTCTGAGGATATATAAAAATAACTTGCCATGACCTATGCCCTATTTTTTAAACTCTGACACTAATCCAAAGTAAAAGAATGTAAGGGTATGTTATACAATATAGTTTATTCTAATTAGTATTATATAAAGACCTGCTCCATTTCCCCTTCTTCCTCTTATACTTCTGGACTCAAAACTGTTTCATGAATTCATCACTTTCTTTTTGCCGGCGCCCGACTTTCTTCATTTCTTATCTCAAAGATAAACAAAGATGTAGCCAAATCCTCCATGCACAAAGGCAAGTCCAAACCAGACCTCAGGTTCCTGTTTCTTGTCATCAAAATCCAAAAAGTATTTATTGGTTTTGAAAGGCATAATAGTCACTAATTCAATTATATGAATAGCTCCTTATTATCTCATCATTATATTCATTTCAGATCATCTAACTTTACTAATTAATTTTGAAGTAATTTGTTTGTTCCCTCCCTTCCTGAGTCTAGCTTGGAGAAAGGAGTGGGGTATATTTCCAGGGACTAAAATACCTGGACCCTTATAACATAGAGATCTGGGAAACAACAGTCCTAGAAATGCTTCAGAAGTGTAGCAATGCTTAAAAAAAGGTAGCAATGCTCCAAAAATGAAAAAAATAACTCATTGTCCTGATTTTGTTTCAGAATACCACTACATGAGTTGCAAGACAGAAGATCAACAGAAGGTACACCTACCTATTTAACACTGTTCTTGCTGACCCACAGAATCTTGGGTCAATATAATATCTTGCTTATGATATCACTTGTATCACTGTCTACCGTTCATCATCGATTTGCTCAAGCGGGCACCAGTAACATCTCCATATGTCCTGTCTCATGCTAGTAGAGCCCAAGGGCATCTGCTTGCTCCAGGAACATAAAGAGCCTCAAACCATTCCATCAGGTCATGAGAATGATGTATATAATTGTTACTGGTATTTGGCATATCAAATACAACACGGGTAGCTTGCCAGGCTCTGCATACTCTTTTAGTCACCTCTGCTTATGAAATACTTAAAATAATCTCAAAATGAATAGAGAGAGAGAGAGAGGCAAAGTACCTGCCATAGAGGGGAAGGAATCAGGGGACACTGATGATGGGAAAAGGGCACTGGTGGAGGGGATGGGTGCTGGAACACTGTATGACTGAAACCCAATTATGAACGCCTTTGTAATTGCACATCTCACGGTGGTATAATAAAATTAAAAAACAAAATAAAATAATCTCAAAATTAAAGACATGGTTGAAAATAAGTTTCCCATAAGTTTTTGTAAATATACTCAGGTCAATTCATGTTGTTTCTATGAATAACAACTACTGTTGTTGGAGGAGGGGGATGAAAGCAAATGTTGAAAGAAATATGGAAAAACAGCCCTATTCAAAGAGTGAGGTGCTTAAACCACTTCCATTCCCAATGTACCTCACTGCTCTTAACACAATCTTTTACCCATAATCTCAACCTTAGGAAATGTTTAGTTAACATCATCCAACCACTAACTCTGAACAACACCAACCCATCCTCCACCTTTCCAGGGAAGGACTCGTCTTTATCCACATCTGACTTGGACCAAACACTGCCTTGTGCTCTCAGACAGGCAGAGACATTTTGACAAATACTGGCTTTCCGCTGTGAGGAAGAGAAAGCCAAGTTGTTCAGCTAAGGCCAGCGGACTGAAACCAGTCTCTCCTGGGGAGTTAAACAGGAATAACATTGCCTACCTCACAGGGTAATGTGAAGATCAAAGGAGTAAACAGCAAGGGCAGTGCCTTCTGTAAAGTATTAAGTGGTTTGTAAATGCAACAAAGAATTGTTATCTTCCATCTTAACACACCCCACAGACCGAATACCTTCAGTGTATAGAACAATTCTGCCTCTTTGAGTAGCTTAGGATGGGCACCATGAGCACTCGGGGCTTTCCTCTAAGGCATCGCTCTCAATCGCTGCCTGTGCAGATACCAGAGTTGAAAGCCTTCCTGCCTCCACAGCTACATCCTGGTTTGAGGGGCTCGCGTGCTGGGCTTCCGTTTCCCAAGTGTCTTTATAACATTGTTGAAGCCCAGACTCAGTTCCTTAATGTCAAAGTGGACACAGTGCAATGCAACCTTTCAAGTTAAAAACCGGTAACAAATGAAAGAGTTCTGAATTAGTCCCAGTGCCTCCTTTAATGAAAAGCGCCTGAATTTAAGGGGTGGAGAAGTGGGCGTGGGGAAGCCTGCTGACCCCTAGAGACAGCATCATTCATAGCCAAGGACCAGGCTTTCCCGCGCCCCTAATCCCACCTGAGCGGACCTTAAAGCAGCCCTCCTGGGTCCTGGCTGGGGGTGGGGGGGGTGGGGAGGACGCTCGCAGATGGGAGAGAGGCTGGCTCAGATGCAAGCACGTGAAAACAACCACAGAAAATCCTGACCGTCGGCCAACTTGCAACCCCGATTAGCAGTAAAGGCACTAAAGTCCTTCGCTGCCAGTGCAAAGAAGAAAAAAGGACACAGCAACCGCCAGCGGCCCCGCAAGCAGCAACCTCGGAGCTGCAGCCTCCAGCGGGAGTTTCGGATCTAATTCTTGAAGGAGTCGCTCCTCTGCGCCCGAATCGCAGTCTTGGCACACTCTTTAGTTCTCGGGAGGAACTGGGTCACTCTGCCACTTCTGCGGTGGGGTGTGGGCAAGGGCCGAGACGGACAGTCGCGCCGAGAGAGCCCTTCGCCCGGCCACCGGACTCCCTGCCCCACCTCCCCACCCTCCCGACCTACCATCGGCGCCGAGGCGCTGCCAAAGGTCGGGGGTCCTCCAGGTGCAGGGCTCCGAGGGGCTATGGAGGAAGACGCACGCGCGAGCAGCCGCGGGAGGTAACTGGGCACGGCTAGAGGGGCAGATAGGGCAGGACAGGGCAGGGGGACGCGGACGCACAAAGAAACACTCGCCCTCCCTCCTTCCCTCCCTCCGCACACCCATCTGAACTCGGAAAGGCGCCAAAGGGGTAGCGCAATTCCTTTCTCCCATCCTCTCCCTCCGCATCTCCGCCTGGACACCTGGTGAGGGGAGGGGAAGTGCAGGTGTACCTGGAGCGAAGACCATGATCCCTGCCCGTCGCTGCGCCCCTGGATGAAGACTCGCGGACGGCAGCCGGGCGCCGGGGGCGAGCAAGGCCGTCCTCGGAGGAGCCGCGAGCGCTCGGGGCGCGGTGGGCCGGCGGGCGGGAGGTCAGCACCTTGGACAGCGCCCAGCGCGCGGGCCCCCGGGCCGGCTCCAGCCGCGGCGGCGCGCTCGGCCTGCACAAGGCGCCGCGGGAGGAGGAGACGGGCCGCAGCGGAGCCCAGCGCCCGTCTGCGAGCAGCCCGGCGCGCTCTGCGGCTGGAGCGCACAGACACTCGCACCGCTTCCACGGGACGCAAGAGGAAGGGAGCAAAAGGCAACTGCCCGCTTCCCGGCGGGCGACGGCGCTAATTGCCTCCTAATTACCCGCTGCCGCTCGCCTGTGGATATTGGACTGACAGCGGGATGAGTTTGCCTCCCCACCCCCCAACCTTTCTTTTCTTTTCTTTCTCTTTTTTTAAACTCCAGTCCTACTCTGAAGACGGACGCGGAGTCCCCCCAAGTCGGACTGAAGGGTGGGGCTTCCAAGTTAATGGGGCCCTGGGGAGCCCGAGGCCTCTCCGGACTCCCCCCCCTCGGAAGACCGCAGGCTAGGCGGCGGGGAGCTGGGGGTGCAGAGGGCTCCCTCTCATCAGGACCCCGCTAGGTGACCAACCCTGCAAGCTTCTGAGCCCCTCACTTTGCAAAAACAGAGCAACACAGAGAAAAGAGATCCGCAATATCAGGTTTTCTCCACCAACAAATGCAAAGCCTTTTTAAAAAACATGAGCCAACCTGGTATAAAAATAGTGACGGTCACTCAGATTACTCAAGAAAACTTACTGCTCCCCATACACAACTGAAAACGATGCCCCTCCTTCGTACACGCTCACTTGTACCATAGGATGCTGGTATGCACCAGTATCTTTAGGATGTACCAGTGTCCTCTCAATTCATGCTGCCCAGTTACCCCAGTAACTACTGCAGTGTGGACTGCCACAGAGCACTAAGCAGCACTCAGCTGGAAACAACCCAATCTGAATCAGAGTGTCAGAGCTAAAGTCACAAGATCTTCCGGCCTCAGATCTAGTTCTTTTTGCTTTGATCCTTTTCTTTCCTGAATGGATTTTTCCACAAACAAATGATAAGCTGTCTCATATTAAGTGCTTTGTCAACCTTCTTCAGTTCTACCTCTCCTGGGGAAAACAGATACAGCTCTTCTGAAACACAGTATTTCCTTTGTGATTTGATTGGTGGCCATGAGGCCTACACCCTTTGGCAAATGTGAAGCATTCATAACAGCCTTATTGGCACTAGTTTTGTTCCGAGCCATCTGATAGGTTGAAAATGCAAATAGTTTCACAGCTCTCAAACTACAGTTCGCACGGAGGCATATGGGCAACCTGAGCGTAACAATCAGTCCTGCTCTCAGCACCTGGCACAGTGCGGGCTGGCACAGACCGGGCCTGCTCTACAAGCAACAAAACGCAGCTTGGCCAATGGCCAAGACGAAGTGTGTGCATGACAAGGCGCGATCTCCTCTCTTCCTGCAGCTACACCAAAAGTCAGGAACCAAAGAAACTGGACTCTGTCATCTTGCCTTGTTCATCAAGCAAAGTGTGAAACATTATCACACCAAGACTCATTTGGGTTATAGGAAAACTACTTTCTCTGAGAATAATCAAAAAGGTTTTTGATTTGATTATTTTACAACCTTACTTTGTGTTTGTTTGTGTTGGGGGTGGAGGGTGTCACCTCATGAGGTTATTCCTCATTCTGCAGTCAGAAATTACTCCTGGTAGGTTCGGGAGACCATGAGATGCCAAAGGTCAAACCCTGGTCAGCCAATTGCAAAGCCAGAGCCACCTGCTGTACTATCTTTCTGGCCTCACAGTCCTACTTTTTTCTCTTGAAAAATAAGCAATTACTCAAGATGAAGTTCAGAAAAAAGTTAAAATAATAAAGTAGAGAGAAAAGGACTGTGTGGCCAGAGAGACAGGTCAATGAGCTGGAGTAGAGGAGATCTAGGTTCAAGCGCCACATGGGCCCTAAGCTCTGTCAGGGCAGCCACACACACCATCCTAGAGTGATGAGTACCACCAGGTGAGTCCCCACCACCAGTAAGGACAGGGCAAAGCTGGAAAAAAGACTTTGGAATCCATAGACTTAAGTAGAAAGTCTTCACCAGCCGTGTGAACCTAGATATTTTGCTTAACTATGTCCTCTAAGATTTCTTTTTTATTTTTATTTTTAAATTGTATTAGTCCATTGTTCATGATTTTCTTTCAGTCATACAGTGTTCCAGCACCTGTCCCTCCACCAGTGCACATTTCCCACCACCAATGTCCCCAGATTTCCTTCTCACAGATTTCTTGTGAGGATTAAGTGTGGTAGTGAACTAACGGACTAAACAATAGCACTACTCCCAATTAAACCCACATAGGAAACCTGTAACTCTGGAAATAAATGATGCCCAAAGGAGCGGCAGCTGAATGAGCTGGATTGGCACTTCTCAAAGTCTAATGTGTACATGAATTGCACAGAGATTCTTGTTTAAAGCAGATTATGACTCTGCACTTCGAGCCACTGCCAGAGATTCCTAACAAAGTTGTAGGAACCTTTGGTGCTACTAGTTCTCAAACTATGTTTGAGTGGCAAGTTACTAGATAGATCACTATTTGAAAAATAAATAAATCACTACAACTCCGTCAATAACCGAGCCTATCTTTCTACATATTAAATAAGGAGTGAACCAAGATGGATTCTTATAAAATTTCAAACTTGACAGTGGCCAGTATAGAAACAGAAAGAATAAAAATGTAAGTGGGTGTAGAGCAATAGTATAGCAGGGAGTTCATTTATCTTGCATGAAGCCAACCCAGGTTGGATCCCTGGCATCCCATATGATCCTCAAAGCACCGCCAAGAGTAAGTCCTGAGTGCAGAGCAGGAGTAACCCATGAGAATTGCTGGGTGTAACCCAAGAAAGCCAAAAATAAAATGTTTGTTATTGGTCTCAGAGATCCTTAGATTTGTTTGCTATAGTAATATATGATAACTTCATCTAGTAGAAACCAATGAAACAGGTCAAAAACATAAACTCTTCCCGGATCTTCTTTATCTCTCCAGAGAACAAAATACTACTGATACAGTTTTTTTTATAAAGTTTAGTCAGAGAAACTAATTTTATTTCCAACAAAACCAAGATAATCATTTTATCTAGTTACTTCATTTTATTAAACATTATTTCCAAATTTTACTTCTTTCAATTATTCCAATGGTTTGCTGAAATGCCCTAATTATGCTACTAGATTTATATGTCATTATCTTCTTTTTTATTATACCACTGTGAGATATACAGTTACAAAAGTGCTCATATTTGAATTTCAGTCATACAGTGTTCCAGCACCCATCCCTCTACCAGCGCATATTTCCCACCACCAATGTCCCCTGATGCTCCTCTCCCCAGCCTGCATCTATGGCAGGCAATTTTCACTTCTCTATCTCTTCTCTTACACATTGTGGCTTGCAATACATACATTTAGAGGTTATCATGTATATCCTTTTGCCTACTTTCAATGCTCAATTCTACTCTTGTATTATTATTTACCATAATTATTAGTATGTCATTATTTTAATATGTTATCAATTTAATAATCAAATGTCTAATATAAAATTAACTCTTCCTTTCACACTACCATGCCACTCATTGAATCTTACCTACATCTTAGTCTTAAATTTTCAATGTAGGGGCCACGAGATAGGACAAAGGTTAAGGTGCTTGACTTGCATCCCACCAACCCTGGCTGGGATCCCGGCAGCACATAAGGTCCCTTGAGCACTACTAGAAACCAGCCACTCCCTGAGCCCAGAACCTGGATGAGGCTCTAAAGACAAACCCCAACTGGAGAAAGAAAGAAAGAAAGAAAGAAAGAAAGAAAGAAAGAAAGAAAGAAAGAAAGAAGAAAGAAAGAAAGAAAGAAAGAAAGAAAGAAAGAAAGAAAGAAAGAAAGAAGAAAGAAAGAAAGGAGGGAGGGAGGGAGGGAGGGAGGGAGGGAGGGAGGGAGGGAGGGAGGGAGGGAGGAGAGGGAGGGAGGGAGGGAGGGAGAGAAAGAGAAAGAGAAAGAGAAAGAGAGAGAAAGAAAGAAAGAAAGAAAGAAAGAAAGAAAGAGAGAAAGAAAGAAAGAAAGAAAGAGAAAGAAAGAAAGAAAGAAAGAAAGAAAGAAAAGAAAGAAAGAAAGAAAGAAAGAAAGAAAGAAAGAAAGAGAAAGAAGAAGGAAGGAAGGAAGGAGAGAGAGAGAAAGAAAGAAAGAAAGAAAGAAAGAAAGAGAGAGAGAGAGAGAGAGAGAGAGAGAGAAAGAAAGAAAGAAAGAAAGAAAGAAAGAAAGAAAGAAAGAAAGAAAGAAAGAAAGAAAGAAAGAAAGAAAGAAAGAAAGAAAGAAAGAAAGAAAGAAAGAAAGAAAGAAAGAAAGAAAGCAATTCCCATTAAAGTCTCATTTTGTCTCTTTTTATCTCAACTCTACACAAACAGACCACTGCAATATGAAATAACTATTCATCAGGAGGGAGACAGTCATACCACTGTCACTTCCACTTACTCATACTAGCACTTTCTCATCAATCATGACACTAGTGATAGGATTTAAGAGAGTAGGCAAGTTAGACTAGATGGGCCAACTTTCATGCTGAGGTGCAGAGGTTACCAAACGGGACAGTCCAATCCTTAGAGATACTGATTAAGATGCTAGATTAACCAGAAAGCATAGGGCAGGGTCTGTTTGTCCGTGTGTGTTGGGGGGTCAGAGGGGGTGGCACTTAATAAACCAACTATTTTCATTGTTTCCACTCAGAAGTATGGAAGAGTTTTTCATTAAAAAGAACAAAGATAGGAGTTCTGATGGATAGTACAGTGGGCAGGACACTTACCTTGCAAGCAGCCAACACAGGTTCAATCCCCAGCACCATATAGAGTCGCAAGTTCGCCAGGAGTGATCCCTAAGATCAGAACCAGGAGTAAACCATGAGCACCCAAGAACCAAAAAAAGAAAGAAAAAAAATAACATGGATACACTGTGAAATGTGATACACATATTAAATTGTAGACTTCCCCCAAAATTGCCATGCCCAAATTAGAGTCATAATTCTTAGATGCCAGAAAGTCTCTATCCATTTTCTCTTCATATATTTATTTATCTTATTTTGTCTTTGCAACGTCAGCAAACATACAAGTTTGCTGGTTTAAAGTTTTGGCTCCACTTCTAATATTTGCTACTCACTTTCATTCCACCCACATCCTGATTCTCCCCATCCTGTACTTATTTTAAGTACATTATCAAATCAACTAAAAATCTAAATTTTTTTTGAAGTCTGGAAGACAGTTAAGGTGGACTGAAGGAGAAATTTTGTTATGAAGTATTAAAGGATTCCAATGTTTTGGCGTGTAAGTTTGAAATGATTAAAGAAATAAAATGCTACAACTCTAACCTGAGCGCTGCTAAAAGCACTGAGTGAATCCTTGGAAGGCACAGAAACATGTTAAGTGAAATAAACCAAAAGAAGCACAAACACTGGATAATATCACTTATATGTGGTAAATCAGTGGAACTGCATGAGGAAATGCAATGGTTTAAGTGGGACATGTCTCAATCATCTTTGGCGCTAGAGTACAGGAAGGAGAAGGAAAGAAACAGAGCAAATGGAGAAAGGGCACAGAGAGAGGTAAGAAACAATAAGAGTAGGGGGTCAAGAAGACCGAGGTCAATTGGTGGTGTTAAGGAATGATACAGCTAAATATGCAAACCACAGAGTCAACAACACTGAAATCACAAGACCCAAATTTGAATAACCAAACGTAAAAGGTGCTGGTCAAGATGGCAGGCTATCACAGGGGTAGGTGGGTAGGAAAGGGAATCTAGGGACACTGTTGGAGGGAAGTGATACTGGTGGTGGGATTGGTGATGGAACATTGTACAAAAAACCCAACTATAAATATCTCTGTAATTCAAGATGCATTAGTAAAATTGATTTTTGGAAAGGAAAAAAAATAAAAAGATATGAATGTGTAAAATAGACATAAAACGCCCAGGAACTACCACAAAGGGGGCCGAGGCACACAGAGCCCCAGACCCTCTCCCAGACCACTCCCTCCCAGCTACAGCAAAAGTCTCCCATCCCTCCTATGAGGTGTGTGTGCCCCTGTGCCAAAGGTGGAAATGCCCAGCCCCAGGGAAACCCCTCCAGAAGCTACCATAAAGAGGCCCGAGGCGCACAGAGTCCTGAACTCTCTGCCAGACCACTCCCTTCCAGCTCCAACAAATGCTTCCCAACCCTCCTATCAGGTATGAGACCCCTGTGCTGCCCACAGAACCACCCACCAATATCCCAAAAATCAAAACTGCAGGATCACACTCATGTCACGGGAACTGCTAACTACTTGTCTTACATGAGGTACCAGTGAGCATACGTCCCTACATTCTTACCACCTGCCCCAAACACTGGAAACAACCCAGACGCCTACTAACTGTACTGTCTAGCCACTCAAGAATATTTTTATGTTCATAGCAGCATTATTCACAATAGCCAGAATCTGGAAACAACCAGAGTGTCCGAAAATCGATGATTGGATAAAGAAGCTTGGTATATCTACACAATGGAATACTATGCAGCTGTTAGGAAAAATGAAGTTATAAAATTTGCCTATAAATGGATGGACATGGAGAAGATTATGTTGAGTGAAATTAGCCAGAAGGAGAGAGGCAGATACAGAATGACTGCATTTATTTGCATAACATAAATATATGTACATATTATGATACCAATATCCAAGGTCAAGTGAAACATGTATCAGGAGGTCTTGTCAAAGGTGGAAATTATCACAAACGTGTGGGAGTCAGAGGCTAGGTAAGACAGAAAATGGAAGTGTGCTAACAAGTGTCGAGGGTACTAATACCAACCTAGAACTGAGCATTAAATAGAGGCAAAAAGATACAACCCTTTAATGTATGTTCTGTAATCCATAGTCTGGAAGGGAAGGAAAAGAGAAAGAGAGAGAAAGGGAAAGAAATAAAGAACCTGCCATGGAGGAGGGCTGGGGCAGGGGGAGGGAACCGGGACGTTGGTGGTGGGAGATGGGTACTGGTGGAGGGATGGGTGCTGGAACACTGTATGACCAAAACCCAAATATGAACTTTTTAATTGTATATCTTTGTAATTGTAAAAAATTAAATTAAATTAAATTAAAAAATAAAAACTCTAAAAAAAGAATACA
>JAJIBD010021771.1:0-132523 GCA_021461705.1 Cryptotis parvus
TGTGTTACAATGGAATACTATGCAGCTGTTAGGAAAAAATGAAGTTATAAATTTGCCTCCAAATGGATCAGGACATGGAGAAGATTATGTTTCGAGCTAAATGAGCCAGAAGAGAGAGATAGATACAGAATGACTGCATTTACCGCATAACATAAATATAAGGTACATATTATGATGCCAATATCCAAGGTCAAGTGAAACATATATCAGGAGGTCCTGTCAAAGGTGGAAATTATCACAAACGTGTGGAGTCAGAGGCTAGGTAAGACAGAAAATGGAACAGTGTGCTAACAATTGTGAGGGGTACTAATGCCAACCTAGAACTGGAGCATTAAATAGAGGCAAAAGATACAACATGACAACCCCTTTAATGTATGTTCCTTGTAATCCATAGTCTGGGAAGGGGAAGAGAGAAAAGAGAGAAATGGGAAAGAAATAAAGAACCTGCCATGGAGCAGGGCTGGGGGAGGGGAGGGAACCGGGACGTTGGTGGTGGGAGATGGGCACTGGTGGTGGGATGGGTGCTGCAACACTGTTTGACCAAAACCCAAATATGAACTTTTAATTGTATATCTTTGTAATTGTAAAAAATAAAAATTTTTTAAAAATGCCTATGTTAAAGGCAATCATGGCATATACCTATTAAGTGACTAAAAATGATTCTAAGCCAGTCGGAAAAGGCTTGACTATTTTAATAGCATAGACTGCACCTTGTTTTTAAGTGTGTGTGTGGGGGAAGGCTTCCATATTTTTTCTTTTCTTTATTTTTTTGTTTTTGTTTTTGGGCCACTCCTAGCGATGCTCAGGGGTTGATCCTGGCTATGCACTCAGGAATTACCCCTGGTGGTGCTTGGGGGAGCAACAGATTGCTGAGGATCAAACCCGGTGGACCGTGTGCAGGGCAAATGCCCTACTCACTGTACTATGGCTCTGGCCCCTTTTTGTGTTTTTTGAGGTTCTCTTTTGGGGGAGGGTGTGACCGGCCATATGCAATGAGCTCAGTTTCATTCCTGCTGGTGCTCATCAAGGAATGAGCTGTAACTGGCTGCATGTGAAGAAAGCCCGCACCTCTGTGCTATCTCTCCATCTCAAGGCATCGATGTTTTCAAAGTCAAAGATATATAAATGTGGTGCTGGGGATAACTGGGTATTAAAATGCATGTCTTGAGCTAGAGGGACAGTACAGCAGGTAGAGTGTTTGCCTTACACGTGGCCAGCCCTAATTTGATTCCCAGTATCCGATATCATCCCCTGAGGACTGCCAGGAATAATACTAGAATGCAGAGCTTGGAGAAAACCCTGAGCATTGCTGGGTGTGACCCCCAAAAATACAAAAAAATAAAATTTAATGAAAAAATAAAAAAAGAAAAGAAAATGCATGTCTTGTAGGTTTGTAGCTGCAAATTCGATATCTAACACAACTGCACATGCCCAGTGCAATCTAGCACACTGTTGTCTCCACATCCTCAGCACTGAACAAAGTGCACAATCTCCAGATCCTGAAGAAGTGTGTGCACAAGCACCCAAACTAGAGTGTATGACTCTGGGAGTACTGCAACGATGTAGAAATTATATTCCAATGTGCAACCTTCAGCAAGTGACACA
The DNA here is from genome assembly GCA_021461705.1 of Cryptotis parvus. NCBI lineage: Eukaryota > Metazoa > Chordata > Mammalia > Eulipotyphla > Soricidae > Cryptotis > Cryptotis parvus. Next base: position 1,606 of record JAJIBD010021771.1, read on the forward strand.
ACTAAATAGACAACCACAGATGAGCCTTAACAACAAAAAAGGGGGACAAAAAAGGTGAAGGAAGTAATAAGGTCTAGCAGCAAATGGACAAGCACAGGGTCAGGGGAGTACAGTTTGCATGTGCTAAAAACATGAGAGAATCATCACCACTGCCAGGCATAACCCTGGACCCCACCAACCCCAACAGCTTGGGGTCTCAGGATAGCAGGTCCTGAGCAGCATATCCTCTGACCTGAGCATGGAACCCAGGTCTAGTTGGTCATGATCCACAGGAATGTGATCGTGAGGAACTCTGACTGTCTGAGTACTGTTTGGGGAGCACCCTCAAAACAGTCTTTGAGGAGCTGCTGACGGGCCGGGCATCCAGAGTCTGCAGACGGCTCGGAGGCGGGAGCCTGGCTCGCACCGGCCTCAGCTGACTATGGAACCCCGAGGAGGGCAGATGGGCTTTGGGAGTGGGGCTCCATCGCTCCGGGGTCCCGAAGCAGCCGGATGGGACTCTGGCCCAGCACACTAGCACACCATTTTCATTGTCCGGGCGCTGGGAAAATGCCCCACAACCAGAGGACCAGCAAAACCAGTTCGAGCCCAGGTAGGCGGCTCCAAGAGGTGGGGAAGCACTGGGAAGTCGCCAGATGGAGGCGTGGTCACCCCTTCCCTCCATCGTGAGGAGCCTCGGTTCTCCCGCCCGGAGCTGGCCGGGCCGGCATCCAGAGTCTTGCAGACGCTCGAGGCGGGAGCCTGGCTCGCGCCGGCCTCAGCTGACTATGGAACCCCGAGGAGGGCAGATGGGCTTTGGGAGGTGCCCCTTCGCCTCCGGGGTCCCGAAGCAGCCGGATGGGACTCGTCTAAGCCACCATTTTCATTGTCCGGCGCTGGGAAAATGCCCCACCACCAGAGGACCAGCAAACCAGTTCGAAAGCCTAGAGTAGCGGCGCAATGCCGCCGTGGGCCACTAAGGGTGGTGAAACGATGATGTTTTTTTTGGTACACTGCATTCCCGAACAGCAGGAGGGGTTTGCTGAGAGGAGATATACAGAGGAAGGAGATGACATATAGAGCCCGGGCCGGGTGGTTGGGATTCGGGAGGGGGAGCGAGACGGGACGTTGGTGATGGGAGATGGGTTCGGTGGAGGGTGCATGTTGGAACCCTGGAGCCAGGACTCTACATGAGCATCCTTCAATTAAAAAAAAGGAGAAAAGGTGGAAAAAATAAATAAATAAATGAATGTCTGTAGGGCTAGCCACAATGTAAAAAGAAGAGGGAGAGAGATGCAGAGATAGAGAGAAAGAGAGGAAGCAGGGCTATCGGCTATTAAGACAGCCTGGGGTGAGTGGGAGGGTGGGTACATTGGTGGTGGAAATGGGGTATTGGTGGAGGGATGGGTGCTGGAATACTGTATTACAAGAACCAATTGCACCTTTGTAATTGTATGTCTCACGGTGGTATAATAAAAGAATTTAAAAAAAAAACAGCTTTGAAAATGATGACTAATAAAAACATATATTGCATTATATGAATATATTCTATGTTGGTCATAGCTAAAAATAGTATCACTTTTTGTAAACCAAAACCAAGGGAATTCAATATTACATTTAATTCAGAGGATTAAAGGATTAAAACCGTGAATAGTGATAAAATATTTTGTATATCTTATTTCATCCATTGATGTGTAAATACAGCTATAACCTTAAGGTGCAAAATAACATAGGTACAACATATTATACTTTATGTCTTTAACACTCAGCCAGGACTTTACTGTTGGGGAGTCTGGGGGGCGCTGCCCACACCCAGCAGGGCTCAGTGATTAGTTCTGGCTCTGAGCCCAGGGGTCACTCCTAGAGGGCTTGGGGACATACAGAATGCCAGGGATCAAATCTATCAGTTGCATGTAAGGAAAGTGCCTTAGTAGCCATTCAGTCATGGCTGTGCCTGTATTTAAGGATGTGCTGAAGTGCTCTCTCATGGAAGGGGCAGGGGGACTTAAGAATGCATTTGCCTCCTGATAACACAGTTCACAGTTCTGAACAGTTTATTGAGATTCCCTGGAAGGCTTTGCATGTTCTAAGTTACACTGGCTTAAGATATTTAATTCCTATATTTGCCCAACTCACCTGATTTGTGTCTCATTAGATAATACCTAATCAGAAACATTTATTGTTATCGGCTTGCTGATAGAATATCTGTGATCACATCATTTCTATTGCTTACTTACTCACACTTTCCCTGCAAAATCATAAATGAAGTAGAAACTAACGTGTCAAGACTTGGTCTCACCTCAATTTATGATTTTAAACCATGCTTATATTATATCTCTTCTATTGGCAGTCCCTGATTGTTGCTATAATGAGGAACAGTTTTCCTGAATTGAGAGAAAAAGTTTACTCAAAAGATTTTTAAATCATCATCTCCTTTCTGCCTTTTATTATAGACCTTATTCCCATGACCCGTGTTGTATTTGATACACGGCAAGCTACCCGTGTCATATTTGATATGCCAAATACCAGTAAATTATAGACCTCATTCCCATGACCTGATGGAATGGTTTGAGGCTCTTTATGTTCCTGGAGCAAGCAGGTGCCCTTGGACTCTACTTGCAAGAGACAGGACATATGGAGATATTAATGGTGCCCACTTGAGTCAATCGATGATGAATGGGAAGGCAGTGATACAGTGACAGTGATACACTAAGTTATAAGCTTTTCCCCCTGGTATATTATAAACTCTGCTTCTAAAAGCAAACTAACTCAATAATAGATCAAATAAATTAATGTTGTATAAATAATAATCAAATTTTAATAGTCAAACTATTCAGTTATTGAGATATACTTTTGGTTGCAAAACAGAAAACTAGCAATCAGAGCTCTTACCAAAAAATTCAAATCCATTTCCCAAATGACAACTGATACAATCTACAACTGAAGCAAGACTGAGTCATTCAATGACAAGTACAAACTACAAAATGGCTTTTACTTACTTGTCCCCAAAAAAATTTCTCCAGAATTCAGCAGCATCTGCTTTGTGGATCCGAAAAGTTATCTCCTGGACTTGACCACTGGAAAGATCGCTTTTTATTTCTGCCAGCATATGACTGAAGATAAGGGACAGTTTTGTGAGATTTCGCCTACAGAGAAAGAGATATACATGTCCATGTAGATTGACTGAAAATATGGAATATGAGCAACACAATCATATATACTATTCATTTAGCATAAGGACTGGCACAAATTTCACTAATAACATTAAAAATTAATGTGCATAAAACCATTCATTTATATTCCCAAATCTTTCATTTATATTCGCTCTATCACCATTCAAAATAAACAAGAACAAGATTATCGATAAGCATAGACACCCTAAAATTTTAGACATTTATGCTTAACACAAAATGCAAAACTATTTTTTATTTTTAGAGGAGTATTTTTTTTCCTACAGTCAAGTTAAGTGTTTCACTGGTAGAGTATATATTCTTTACATGTATGAGGCCCTGGGCTCAATCAACAGCCACACAAAAACAAATAAAGGAAAATCTATGAAAATTACATTGCTATTTGACAGATGATGAAAGGTCTAAGGAAGAAATAGTGGTAGAGAGGAAGAAAAAAAAGACTGTGGACAGTAAAAGGTATATAAAAAAAGACAGCAGTATGGAGAACTATTGCTTTTTAATCTAGGTTTAGCCCAGCAAAAATTAACAGAAGGTGATGGGGAGAAGAATATGACAAAGAATGAGAGAGTCCAGTTGGGAAATAAATGACATCTGAGCACATAATAATGTTTTGGTCAAACATATAGCAAACCTCATCTAAAATATCCAACATACCCCTCCTATTAAAAGCTATTATTTAAAAAAAACTCCATCAAAAAATTGATTTAAAAGACTAAAGCACATGATTAAAATTTTATTTATTTATTTTAAAATTTATTATAACACCATGAAATAGACATTTACAAAGCTGTTCCATGATTGGATTTCAGTCATATGATGTTGTAGCACCCATCCTCTCCACCAGTGCACATTTCCCACCACAATCCCCAGATTCCCTCCCCTCACCAGTCTTTTCTCTCTCTGCCTCTCTCTCTCTCTCTCTCTCTCACACACACACACACACACACATTGTGATTGCCCTACATATATTTAGGGGTTATTATATATATCACTTTGCTTGCATTCAATGCTTTCAGTTCTAGTCTGGTGTTATCATTTCCAGCAATTAGTAACACCAGACATATATTTATACCCCAAAAATGAATGCAGTAATTGTGTGGATGTGGGAGAAACTGACTGTCATCCATTGTTGGTGGGAATGTTGACTGGTCCAGCCTTTTGGATACCAACATGGACATTCCTCCAAAAAATAGATTTTTATTTTTGTTTTTTGGGTCACACCCGGCGATGCTCAGGGGTTTTCCTGGCTCTGCACCCAGGAATTACTCCTGGCAATGCTCGGAGAACTATATAGGATGCCGGGATCGAACCGGGTCGGCTGCTGCAAGGCAAATGCCCTATCTGCTGGACTATCGCTCCAGCCCCCAAAATAGATATTGACCTCCCATTTGATCCAGCAATATCACTCCTAGGAATATACCCAGGAGACACAAAAAACACAGAGGAAAAACACTATCTGCACTTCCATGTTCATTGCAGCACTATTCACAATAGCCAGCATTTGGAAACAACCTGAGTGAGTGCCTGAGAATAGAAGACTAGATAAACAAACGATGGTACATGTACACAATGAAAAACTATACTGTGAGGAAAATGAAGTCATGACATTTGCCTACAAATGAATGGACATGGAGATTATCATCACTTGTATCACTTGTCTTCCCATTGTTCATCTATTTGCTCGGCGGGCACCATTCATGTCTCCATTTGTTGGGAATGAAGTTCATTACTGTTACTGTTTTTTGGCATATTGAATACATCACGGGTAGCTTGCCAGGCTCTGCCATGACTCTGCGTTCACCCTAGGGGCCCAGTCTTTTTCTATGTCAGACCATCAACCATCCAGGGCCCACGGGGCTATGCCCTGGAGTGTAGACAAGACTGTCTCCTGTCTGTCACCTGCCAACCCAGCCAGGCACTGCAGACACACCTGCAACCCCTCAAGGGGCAGAACTGTGAAATTGGTATCATATCACATATATATATATATATATATAATATTTTTTTATGCATTCAGTAACAACTGATGAGTATGTTAATGGACATATTTGCTAGAATTTCTCCAAGAAAATATTTAAAAACAATTTTAAAATGTATATTTATACATTTATAAATAGACATGCATAAAGATCATGGAGATTATCATGCCTAGTGAAATTAGTTATGATTAAATTTTTTACATAAAGAAAGAAACAACTCCTAAAGAGGCTGCAGAGGAAAAAAAAATACAGGGAAGGTGTTTTCCTGCATGCATTCAACATAAATCCTATCCCCAGATTAGCATGTCAGCAGTGACCTCTGAGCAAAGGGCCAGGAGCAGTCCATCCCTAGGGATAACCAAATCATTCCATCCAAAACAAAGAAAAGTACTAGGACTAAGTAGAGAGTTCCAAGGGGATGGAACACAATCTGTCAAGCCAAAGGCCCCAACTTTGATCCATGGCACTACCTGGCTCTGCAACCATTAGTAGATGTGACCTTGGGAGTTCCCAAGCACCAAGGTCTAAATGGCACCACAAGGCAGGAGAGCAAAACTACTGCTCACAAACAAAACCACACAGTATGCATAGCTGGACCTAGTATCCTACAAGAGAGCCTTGGGCATACAAGAACCAGGACGAACCAACAAAGAAAGATACGAAGTGCTACAGTACTACAAGGAAAACAATAAGACAATGGAGGAAAACAGTGTAGCCACCCTATCCTAATGTTCACATTAAGTTCCAAGAGTTCTTGCATTATTTCAAACATGTTTGATATTTTAAAACAATAGTCGCATCACAACTCTCCCTCCTCCGTTACAGCCTACCATTCCATAATTTAAAAATGATGGGCCAAATCAAAAATAACAAAACAACCAGTGCTAGCATGGGTGCAGGGGAAAAGGCACCATCATACACTGCTAGTGGAATGTCACCTGGTTTAAGCCCTTTGAAAACAAAAACTAGTATTTGATCTTCCATATAATCCACTATCCCCCCATCTTGAAATATAGCCCAAGGTTCAAAAACATGATATAGAAAAGACATTATCTGCCCTGTTTATTGCAGCACTATTCACAATGTCAAAATATGAAAACAATCCTGCACTCCAGAACAGAAGACTATGAAAAGAAACTATGGTGCACACACACAATGGCATAGCACTTCATCTTGAGAAAAGATAAAATTATGCAATTTGCTGCTACACGGATGGATCTGCAGGAGAGGGACATACATACAAAAATCTCTCTGTATACTGGATATAAAGAAACATATAAGGGAATAACAAATGCCCAAAGGTAGGAGAAATAAAGAATACGAGAACTGGTCTTTAATACAAAACATCCAGTTGGGCTTTAGGGGATTGTGGTGATGGAGGGGATGGAATAGGGAAGTGAGCAGTACTGAAAATACTGTGCCTAAAGAATAAAAGCAGAAAAAAAGTTGCCTGCAATAGAGGTTGGGGGAAACTGGGGAGGAAATTGGACACTGGTGAAGGGAGTGGTGTCAGAATACTGTAGGCATAAAATGTAACCATGAATAACTGTAAATCCTGGTGCCTCAATGAAAAAATACGATACTAATCATAAAGCATCTAGTGCTAGACATTAAAGCAGCAATCAAATAACAAAACACTAAAAATAAAGATACTCTTTATCTCAGTTTGGAGCTGACCTCAGTTCATTATAAACTTGTTTATTGAGGATTTGAGAACACATTAAATCCACATATATAAACACATTAAGTATATATATATGTATATGTATATATATATATTTATGGACATGCCAATACACATATCTCTCTTTATGTATACATTTTGAAACCTCAGTTGACTTTGCCTTTGAGTGATAGGAAAGATAAGTGGAAGAGGAAAGACAACGGCTTTGTACTCAAAACAGAGAAAAACTAACTGGTAAAAACTATCAAATCTAGAATGCATAAAGTATCATGGAATTTCCTGATGACTATGGGTTTATCCTATAATTTAAAGTTGGAGAAAGAGCAGCTTCCCATTGACACTCTCCCCAGAACTGCTTTAACTGTTTGAGGAATTTTATTTCTCTATACAAATTTCAACGGCATTTGACTTATATCTTTATAAAGCGTTGCAGGTACTTAATAGAGACTGCAGTCAATTTTTATAGTTCTTTGAGCAGAACTGTTATTTTGATAATACCACTCCTTCTAATCCAGAAACAGGACAAGTTTCTATTCCCTTGTGTCTTTTTGACTTCTAGTTTTTCCTTTCTTACTTTTGTTTGCTTCGGGCCCAAACCAGCAATGCTCAGTGGTTACTCCTGGCTCTGTGCTCAGGAATTACTCCTAGAAATGCTCAAGGGGCAACATGGGATGCTGGGAAATGAATGCAAATCAGCTATGTGCAATGCAAATGTCGTACCAAGTGTACTGTTGCTCTGGCCCCATTGTTTTATTTCTTTTAGTAGTGACTCACATAGTTATTTTTGTATAAGTTCTACCTCTTCAACTATGGTGATTCCCAGGTATTTGATTTTTATTTTGCTTCTGAGATTCAAATATAAATGAGATCGTTTTTTAAATTTCTCTTATTTTATTATTTTCATACAAAAATGCTATGAAATTCTGCATGCTGATTATGTCATTTACTGTGTAACCTTATTGTTTCTAGGAGATTTTTTTAAGAGTGTTTAGGTTTTCTTAGTATGATGTCATCCAAATACAGTGACAGGCTTCTTTTCAATATGCTGTACTTTAAAATTTTGGATGAACTTCCTAGTTCATCCATCCCCTTGAATGGACAGTGAAGAATGACAAAGAAAAAGTGAAAAATGGAGCAATGAAAGTATCTTCAATAAATGTTAGAAAATCTGATCAGACGCAGGTTCAAAAAAATAATTCATACCCCTATAGTACACCATACACAGTAACAAATCAAAATGGAATAAAGACCACAAAATTAAATTATATTGAAGAAACCATTATGAAATGAATCTAGAGACATAGTCAATGATTTAATGCCACTGGATAAGTAAATAAAGACAATAATTAACAAATGAGACTATATTAAATTATAAATCATCTGCATTGCAAAAGAAACAATGGTCAGAATAAAGAGACATTCCACAAACTGAAAGAAACGACTTGCCTACCATTCAAAAAAGAATTAATTTAATTTTAATTAATTAATATTAATATTTTATATATAAACACTTAAAACAACTTAATGAGAAAACAGATGAATCCCATTGAAATATGGGTACAGACACAAACAGAAACTTACTCAAAGAAGATATACAGTGGCTGAGACATAGTACAGAGGGCAGCTACCTTGTACCTGACTGACTGTCTTGGATTCCTGGCACTCTCACCCTTGCAGGAGTCACCCCTGAGTGCAGAACCAGGAGGAAGCCTTGGTAATGCGTCTGGGTGTGGCCCCCCCCCAAAACAAGAGCAAAATGAAGACATAAAGATGCCAAAAAGTATATGAAGAAAGCCTCTCTGCATCCCTTGTCAACAGGGAAATATAAACCAAACAACAATAAATAAAATATCAGTATACCAATGAAACTGGAAACATCAAATAATAATAAAAGCTACCAGGTTTTTTTTTTTTTTTTTTGGTATGGCATAGATGTGGTAGAAAAGAAATCTTCATTCATTGCCGGTGGGGACATCTACTGGGTCAAGCTCCTGGGAAAACACTATGGGCACGCTTTAAAAAACTAATATTTAAACTTCCATATGATCCAGCAATTCCACTTTTTAGCATCTACCCCAAAGTCCCAAAAATTATTCAGAAAAAGAGATGTGCACTCTTTCATTTATCACAATACTGTGCACAATAATCCAAATTTAAAATCAACTAAATTATCTGAGAACAGATGACTGGAACAAGAAACTGTGCTACTGTTTAAACAGAATGGAATATAATTCAGCTAGAAGAGAAGATGGAATTATGAAATCCACTCTTACGTGGATGAATCAGAAGGGGTCAGGTAAAGAATAAGCTCCCTTATATGTGGCATATAGAGAAAGAGTAAGGAATTAACAATCGCCAAGGGCCAAGAGCCTAAGAACAAGTCTACAGAACTGAGTTTGCCATAGTGGAAAATGGAAAGGGGTGGTAGAGGGGTGGCATGGCTGAAGCAGAGGGAACACTGGCAAAGGAAGTGGCACTGACCTGGAACAGTGTATGTGTGAAACTCATCACTAAGAGTCTGTGAATCACTGTCCCTATGAAGTTTCAAAAAATTAAATAAAAAGCATACACTGTCCAATAGGCTTTTGACCATGAAAGTTGTAGTTCTTGCAAATATTTCACATATGAAAAATCATATAATAAGCACCTGCCTATGTAGGCCACAATTTTTAAAACCCATAGTATGAGTTTTACAAAAATAAATAAATGAATAAATAAGTAAATAAATAAACTCATAATTTGGTTGGATTTCTCTGTCTTACCAGCAACAATAAGAAAATTGCAAAATCATTACAGTTAGACCAAATGCTCCATCGTTTTCTTAGATCCAGCCACACTTGCACAACTCAGCATAATTCAAATGGAAGACTTCTTTAATTAGTTGAATCTTTCATCTTCTCGTTTATGTCAACACATACTCATTTAGATGATGGCAGATATAAGAAACTCAGTCTTAGGAAATGAAAGTGAACTGCTGAACTATATATCAAAGGAAACAACTGTGGCCAATGCAAACTGTAACTGACTTTTGAAATTTGAGTGTAAGGAAAAGCATAAAGTTGCTTTTAGAAAATCTGCAACAAATTTATTTCTATAATTAGGCTAAAGAGTTAATTTTCCCACTAACCTTCCAATTGATACATACAGGAGAAGGAAAATGAAAATGGCTATAATTACTGTAAACCAACTGTTCCTTATTTTCTGAATTGGTTGCTCTCCATCCCCTTGTTTCTTTTGTTCTTTAATCATATCCAAATGTTTTGCATTTGTTAGATCTAAAATCTAAAGCACAATGCCAAGATTATCCATCTTGGATATATGATCCACTGGCTAAGACACTCCAACTTTAACAAAAAGTGTAACATTTTATTTAAAATATTTATAGCTTAGAAGTTCTGGCAATTGCTAGTGCCTAAGCACTGTTTAGTTATTAAATATTTTCATATGGATCTCTTATGTCTGAATGTGTATTACTATATTGATCCTTGGCTTTTTACATAAGCTGACAATAAGAAAGACATATAGTCCTTAAAGAAGCTCAGATCTGACTTATCAAAACTAACTCAATTCAACAGTTTTAAATTAACTTTTTTTCACAGATATCACATATCAGAATATTTATGTATATCTGATATTTATATACAATATATATCCAATTTTTTAAAGACATGTATACCACATATGTAAATGATGATTTTAGAAACTTATCATTTGAGACTGATTTACAGAGTTGGAGAGATAGTACAGAACAGAAGATACGGATTTGCGCATGACCCACCCAAGCTGGATCCCGCCACCTTACACTGTCCCCTGAGAAATGCTGTGATCCCTGTGAGGACAAAGTCAGGAGTAAACCCTAGTACAGCAGAGTACGGTACCCAAAAATAATTTCAAAATAATAATAAAAAACTGATTTACTTTTGTTACATACACATGTTTAAAGGAAACAGATATCAACTCTACCTAGTATCACTTATAATGTAACAGAAAATGGTTTTATTTTATTGTTTTGCCATACTTATAAAATAAATTTTAAATTTCAGAAATACTCAGCTCTACTAAATAGCTATCCACTCCATAAAAATTCAAAATTTACCCCATTTTTTACTAAGTTGAATTAATTGCCTCTTCATAAGACTGGAAATGGTAATTACTTAATAAAAGTTTTTATTGTTTATTATGAATATGGACTTATGAGGCTAAAGCAATAGAACAGGATGTAGGATTCTTACTTTGCATGGGCCTTTGCATGGGATCTCAGAATGCTGCCAGGAATAATTCCCGAGTGCAGAGACAGGAACAACCCTTGAGCATCTCTGGGTGTACCCCTCCCCCCAAAAAATAAAACCAAGAAAAGAATATTTCTCATTAGAACTCCCTATCCCAATACAGCTAAAAAGATTGCCCTCACTTAATTTTATAAACTAAATTTCATAAGTAGGTTTACACTCTTTCAACAATAAGCTCCTTAATTTTTACTACTACTATCACATATTAGCCATAAACTATAATCAAGTAAAACAGTTCCTGTGATTTTTTTGCTTACAGAAATAATTCCAGAATAAAAAAAATGGAAATCAAAATCTTCAAGATGTAACTTTTAGGTAAATCATTAAAGATCTTTTATACTGGAGCCCTAATAATGAGGGGGGAGAGAGAAAAAATAAAGAGGAGGTGGGAAAAAGAGAAGATAGTTTAATAACATGTTTTTTAAGTATGAAAATGATCAATGCTAAGAATATCAGCAAAACAGTGTACTTTTATACAGTATCTACCATATATTTTTAATGGTTTAAATCAATTTCTCCAAAAAGACAAGGAGGCAACAGTTAACATCTGTTAACTGTTGGAAAGAAGTCTTCCATTCCCCATTGGAGGGAAATACCATTTGCTGTGGAAGGATGCAAACCTATCTTGTGTGTAATAAATTCTCACAATTTACTACAAATTGTGAGAATGCAACATATAACATAAATGAATTCCCTTTCTTAAATAGTTTTATTTATTTATTTATTGTTTGTTTGTTTGTCTTTTGGGGTCGCACCTGGCGATGCTCAGGGGCTACTCCTGGCTCTGCACTCAGAAGTTACTCCTGGCGGTGCTCAGGGGACCATATGGGAGGACGGGGATCAAACCGGGTCAGCCACATGCAAGGCCAATGCTCTCCTCGCTAGACTATTGCTCCTGCCCCCAAATGAATTCTTACAATATATAGTTGAAGGGCTAATGCACCAACTACTGACATCTTGAGTTGATGAATAATATCTGATGCATGAATTAAGAATACCAAGATTTGATTAGCAGCCTTCACTGAATAGGAATGGCAAAAGAATGTAATCTAATTAGATTGCAAGCAGTTCTTGGACTTTCTCCATTAAAGTAACAGCTGTGTCTTAAAATAATGAAGAAATAAAAGTCTTTAAATGCTGAATGAGTGAAAACTTTAAGTGACACTTAATATAAATAAGCTCAAAGATTGTGAAAATGTGCTGCTTCTGGTAGAAGAAATGGGGTCACATTTTTTTATCCAGAAACTATTAATAATTCAATTCTCACATTTAAAAGCTAGAACATGTCTGTGTAATCTTTACAAGGTGAAACAAATTTGACATAAAAAGTAAGGCAGCACATAAAGAACATAAACAGTGGCACTTAAAAGGAGACTCACGTCCAGTTAAAGACCAATTTCCACTCTCTGTATTTCTGCTGTAGTGCCTTCAATGTCGGGTTTAAAGTTACTTTGCATTGATTGTGTCTGACCTTGGGACTACTTTCATTCCTAAGAAAGTGATGCGATCAGGCTGATGGAAGCCTTGTGTTTTGTTTTTCCTATTTTGGAATACCAAAGGAGCCCTAAAACTGGATCTTACTCACTCACTCTGATCAAGTCCTGAACATTGACAGTACTTTGAAGGGAATAGTAAGCAATCTTAGCAGTCCAAAATCCAGTGAAGATTCAGCTTAGTTCATAAGTGTAGAGAAACTATGTAAATTCAATCCAAGCCATGAGACAATTTTTCAAGCTGTCCCATGTTATTTATTAGATAGCAAGCTGCTCACTTACAACAGAATTCAGCAGGTTATATAGGTTCAAACACTGCACTACGTAACGTCTCTTTCCTTTGCTAAAGAATATCATTTGTGAGGAAAGTGGCTATGGAGACCATTCCTGAGTAGGCGAGTGTGAGGAAGCAGCCTGGTGGAACTTGACCTGTTTATGGTAAAGCTTCCCAAGGTATGTAGCCTCGCACCCACCGCTCAGAACTGAACTGATTTGGTGTCACCCCAGGAAATCGACCTCTTTAAGTGAACACTGAAATTGTCCCTCTGCTGCACTAACCCCCCCATCATTCAGAGCACTCCACCACCTTGCTTACACCAACGGCATCACCTACCTAGGGAAACAGTAGTGTATTGCCTACAATGGTCTCAGGTTTGAGGTTTGCTTCAAGTTAAGAATACTGCTCTCAGGGTTCCTATATTTACTTTCCAAAAGCAAAATTATTTTAGTTTGGAGGTCACATTCAGTGGTGCTCAGGATATACTCCAAGCCCATTGCTCAGGAACCACTAGCTGAAAATTCTCTGCAAACCAAATGCGAAGCCAGAGACTGAACCCAGTTCAGCCCAATGAAAGGCAGGCAAGCACCTTACACATTGTAATATCTACAAACTTCTAAAAAAAAAAAATATATATATATATATATATATATATATTACTATTTTTATTATACCACCATGCGATAAACAATTTCAAATATGTTCATGTTTGGGTTTTTGGGGTTTTGGTCATTCACCCATCCCTCGACCAGTGCCCATTTCCCACCACCAATGTCCCCAATTCCCTCCCCCTCTGCCAGCCGGCCCCTATGGCAGTCACTTCACCTCTTCTCTCTCTCTCTCTCTCTCTCTCTCTCTCTCTCTCTCTCCCTCTCCCTCTCACACACACACACCTCTCTCCCCCCTTCTCTTACACATTGTGACTTGCAATATATGATATATATATATATATATATATATATATATATATATATATATTATATATATATTTGCTTTTAGGTCACACCCGGCAATGCCCAGGGGTTACTTCTGGCTCTGCACTCAGGAATCACTCCTGGCGGTGCTCGGGGACCATATGGGATCCCGGGATCGAACCCGGGGGCATGGGCCGGCTGCATGCAAGGCAAACGCCCTACCCACTGGGCTATCGCTCCAGCCCAATATATAAAATATTTTTAAATCGACAATTTTCAGATGCTTTGAGAATAATTCAAACATTAGATAAACCAATGTACTCCTACTCAAATGTAAAATCTTTTGACAAGCTCCAAGAAAGTCTTTAAAAACACAGCTACCCTAAGGTGAGTGAAATAATAAGGGAGCTTGTCCTGCACATTGTAGAACCAGGTTCAATTTTACCCACCATATAAGGACCACCATATCCCTAGCACCTACAGGAGTGATCTTTGAGCACAGAGTTAGTAGTAAACTCAAGCTTAGGCAGGTATGACCCAGAGAGCATTGTTGCTATTCTTACTTAGCTGGCAATCTCGAGCAAGATAGTGAGCATTTTATTTGATATTCTTTATTTGAATATCTCTACTTGAATTTCAGCAACTTACTCTGTCTCTGAAACTGTTTCATTTGTTCAAGTTTTTAATAAAAACGTCTTCCTCAGAGATGTGTACAGGTAAACAAGGCATGTAGGTGACAGTCATTTTAAACAAAATTATACCTCCTCCCCTTTCTGATTAAAGTCTCTGAGTGTGTGTGTATATGTATATATATATGTGTGTGTGTATATATATATATGTATATATGTATACATATATATACATATATGTATATATAACATATTTACATATATGTGTGTATGTGCGTTATATTATATATATGATTTTACATTTGAATAAGACTGCATTGGTATATATATATACAAATGTATATATATCATATAATTATAAATCATAGTTGTCTTCCTTTCTCCATGTAATACTACCAGTAAATTGATGACCCTATTTCTTAAAAGATAAATTTGCAATTTTAATACTCAATTGTCATTGTTACTTTCATAACTCCTTAACAAATCTTAACTATTATAGTCATAGTCTAGGCACTGATAATCCAAAAATAAAGGTGAAATAACCTACTTGTTGGGCTTAGAAATCTCCAAGTAGATTGAACAACTAAATGAGAGTAAAGTTGTGATAGAACTTAAACAAACTGATAGGTAGCCACCAAAAGAGATGGGAGTTTAAATATCTAGGGCAATGATGAGAATGTGGATCCATAATTGGCTAAGTACAGTAAAGCCATAGAGAATCAGGGATTAGAAAACCTTAGGTTGACGCAATCATTCATTTGGATCTTTGAATCTCATCAGATTCTGGGAGCTTTTTCTTGACAAAAAAGGATTACAATAAAACTTACCTTCAGATATTCAAATAAAGAATATCAAATAAAATTTAATGTCAATTATTTTAACTTTACAGCAAAGGAAAAGTACAATTAGAAATATCCTTCTGGTGATTTCAGGAGATTCACAGGAAAAACGTATGCTGCGATATAATATGGAATGATCATTTGTACTTTAATATGCTTGAAAAAGTCTAACATATCTATTTCAATACAGGGAATCTCTTTGTTTTATAATATTGAATTTATTTTGGCTAAAGCTAATGTGAATAAGTGCCATTTTTGTTGCTGTTTAAGGCAAACCTCAGTTGTGCTCAGAGATCGTCACTGGTGGAGTTTGGGAAATCTTATATGTATTGGGGATCAAACCAATGTTACCTGAGCTACAAGGCAAGCATTATATTATCTCTCTGATCCACAAGTATCTCTTTAGAAAAATAAAACTAAAAAAGAAATAAACTATCCATTCAAAATAAAATAAAATGTTGCTTTATATACTATTTTTTATTTAAGATTAGAGTGGAAAGTTCTGTAAATTGTGTAGAAAGTCATCATTACTATGAATTTGTGATTCTTATAGAAACAACCATAAGAAAGGATCTCTTTTTTTCTTTCTTTCTTTCTTTTTTTTGCTAAATTCTTTAAATAAAAGAGAGAGAAATGAGAAATTAGAAGTGTAAATTATACTTTTTGATCTGGGGTTAATTCAATATGAGTTTCATGTACAAACTAAACAGGCCTAATCTTGAAGGAACCACTAACAGGAAAAAAAATCTGAATTCAATTTTTTGTTCTCGGCAATTCCCAGCAGGTCACCAAACAAATGTAGTTAGTAAAGGGACTAAGGCACTGCCTTACATGAGATGCAACCCAGAATGACTCCTGATACCATATGCAGCCTCCCACACACTGTCAGGAGGGACCTCTGAGCACACAGCCAAACACAAATCATTAGCACCGCCAGATATGTATGGCCCAAATCTTTTTCTCCCTATAATCATAGAGTTGTCAGTCATTATTTATTTCTCCTAGGGGAAAATTCACCATCACCTTGTACTTATTATATTCCCTATTCTAATTACTTGTTATATATATATATTTTTTTCACATTTGACATTGTACAGCTAACATTTACTTTTAAATGAAACAGTTTAAAATTCTCCTAAAATTATGTTTTCAGAGATCACTACAAGTCAAAGGACCAAGCTCTCTTTCCAGCACTGCTCACAGTATTCTCTGGGCTCTTCTCGAGCTGGATCAGTGAGTCCCACTTTGGCTTTGTCTGTCTCTCCTCATCCTGACGCAATGATTCTATCATGTGTCAGCCTGTTTCATCTTGATCTTGACCAATCTTAATATCAAAGTCCCTTTTCCAGACCTTTACTTATATGTGTCTATGATGCTCTTAAATGCAACCCACACTACCTGACTATTTCACATTACCTACCATAGACAAAGATGGCTTGGTTATTTTCTATGAAATGTTTTATTTCACTTCTATCAGCAGAAGTCTTTGTTGTAGAAGAACCTTTCTTACACTAATCATCTTAACACAGCTTCTATTAATAGATAGTATTTAGATGTTTATTTCAAGACCCAGAAAAATACTTGGTGACCTGTATATACGAAAGGATTCCTTGACTTCACAGCAATGATAATAAACAGACAAAAAAGCAATATTTTATTTGTTTTATTTTGGTTTGGGGCTGGCAGTGCTCAGGGCTTACCCTGGGTCCTATGCTAGGCAATTGCTTGTGGCAGGCTTATGGATCACACCAGCATTATCCCTGCACTGTACTCTCCGTTTAGTCCCCAGAAGCAAAACACATTAAAAGACAACACATTTACGGACCTTGACAGAAAGGAATTTGACAAAAGCTGCTTTAGTAATTAGTTTAAAAAATCTGGATTTTAACTTTAAATTAAAAAATAAAATCTTTGTTCTGTGACTTCCAAGCTCTCTTCCCCTCTCATTTAAAAATTTTCCTTGTGAATGACAAAACATAATGTGAGCAAGCTAAAGGAAATTAATGCTATACCCTGGATATATTTTCCAGGATTAAAGCAAACTGAACACATCTGTCATACTTTCTGAGGAAGCATCACATATTTTCCCATCACTCTACTTGCTCTTCAGCAGTTAACTTCCTCTTTTTGGCTCTCAAAATGTGCCTTATCTTTCCCACTTCAACCCTGTGCTACTGGGGTGAGCAAGTGAAAGACAAACCACAGAATGAGCAAAGAGATAACTCATTGCCTTATGCTCATGAGCATTACTTGTGGAAACATACCCAACATTATGAGCTTTATTCTATCTCTCTCCCTGGACTAAAAATGAACTCTATTAGAATGATTAGAGCAAATATAAAAATAAAACTAATGCAAAGGGGAAATTGGTGGTGAAAATGGAGGGCAAGGATCATTTCGAAGTTAGTTACTACTGAAATTTCGGTAGTGAGTATGGTGAGGTTCATACACATCTGAGGTGTGAGGCCACTCCAAAATGTTATAGTATTCAAATACAGGGATATATCAGTATTTTTCCTTTCAAAAATCAAAACACATGTTGATAAAATTGCCTAATAACTCTTATTTTTTGCTATAATCAGATAAACTTCTAAATAACATTCGCACATATGTTTGTATATGCAATAAAGTAAGAGCAAGAAAGCAGGATAACAAAGCAATATTTACAGTATAACCTGTTCTATTAAAAAGCTAAAAGACAGCATGGGTATTAAATGCAGTCAAGTCTATTTTAAATCCCTGGCACACATATGGTCCCCCAGCAGCACTATGAGTGTGTGCTCCCTGAGCACATATCCATTAGTTGGCCAGGTATGGCCCCAAATAAAAAGAAAAAGCCAAATATTAAGGAAAATACAAATAATCAGTCATAATCCAGACTAGTCTTTATAATCAGTTTAGGTAATCTCTCTTTTTTTTTTCTTTACATTTTCCTATCTTTGACAATAAACAAAAATGCCATTGCAAAGCATTTTACTGATCTTCCACAGCAAGCCTGCAATATGCCTGGAGAATAGATGCTCAGCCATGTATCTGTCCTCTAACAAGACCCACTGGCTTTCAACTACCGAAGGTATCTCTGGGATTAGGAGAGTTAATATGGAGGCAGAGTGCTGATAGGACACTTGATCACATGCTAACCCTGGTTCAATCCCTACTACCACATGGTTCACTAACACACCACTTACAGCAATCTCAGCACAGAACCTGGTGCAGCCCTCAGCGTGACCCAGGAAAATTCATATACCAAAATCCATCTCTGATAGAGTCACTCCAAACCGTTTACCTGACATGGTTTGCCAAGGATTTTTATAAATTCTTTGCTGAGAGGAAGACTGAACTATAAGTTCTCATTTTCAGAATATAAAATGGTGGATACAAAGGCGAGGCAAGGATCTGCTCAAATGGAACGAGGAGTTACTGCACTTGGTTTAAGTTTCAGGGTGTTAAAAAGCTAGTTGTGACTTAATAGTCCATATTTCTATATATTATCTGGAAAAATAAACTCAGCTTGAATTTTTTAAAGAATTAGGCCCATATTGAATTACAAAGTGCGTTATTTGAGTTCTCTCCCTATACAACAAAAAATAAATGTATAAAATATAAAACCAGAGCATAATTCATGTTTTTTTTACTTTCCCATCTATATTATATTTACATATGATAATGATCAAAGGAAAATAATCTGACCTTGAATGTCTGGCCTCATAGAGATACACTTGTGGTTGTTACTTTTTTTTATTCATTTATTTTGCTTTTTAAGCAATATGACTATACCATAAAGGTTTTACCTTTCCAAACAGGAAAGAAAAGGCGAAGAGAGATTATACCAACAGGTAGGGTGCTTTCCTTGTATGTAGCCAACTTAGAGTCAATGCCCAGTATACAGAGTTCTATCCCAAGTATCCAATATAGTCCCCTCAAGAGTCACCAGGAGTGATCCCTAAGCACAATGCCAGGAGTAAGCCATGAGCATCAACACTGTGGCCCCAAAACAAAACAAGAAAAAAATGGAAAAGAAAGTAGTAGGTCAATTAATCCTAGAAAAACACAACTGCAATAATATGCCACTGTTAACATGAAATATTCTTGAACCACAATAAGCCCATTAAATTTTCCAATTATGCCAACAATAGTAATTTTTATAACCTAAGAGAGCATTAAAAATGGCAAAATAAAGCTAAATGAAATATCCAAAGGTGACTCAGATGTGAGAGAATCTTATAAATAAAAAATTTCAGTTCCCAAAACAAGTCTTCATGAAGGCAACACAGGGATACAATGGCACAGGCACTTAGGGCATTCACTTCGGCTCAGTCCCATCACTCTATGAAATGACAAGACCTGAAAGTTTCTACTATCCAAAGTATTTTCATTGATAACATGAGATGATTTGGGAACACAAGTTCTGAGACATCATATGGTTCTACAGGACTATCATCACTTTATACGTGCCAGTAAAAGGAACAGATGGCCTACAGTAAAAAGCCTTTCATGTTTTCAGGCAAAACTGAATCAATTCACAACCTGCAATTGACAACCTGTGGGCAACAACATGCTTACTTTCAAGATGGATAAAACTGCCATTATTCATCAGTCTATTAATGCAGAAACCAAAAATCAGAATACAAAAACCTAACAGAAAAAAGTTAAGTTACAGAAAATATTAAAATTCTCCATCATTTTGATTTTTATACTGCTTTTTACCATAAGCAACCCTAACTTTTCAACAAAGAAAAAAAATCCTTGACTAATACTGACTCTTAAAACATAGAAAACCACAAAGCAGCAGAAATAACCAAAAAAAAAAAAAAAGACTTTTGAAAAACTGTGTTTCATGATAATGAACAGCAAACATTAGGGTATTAAAACCATATGAAATCTAATTAAACAGTATGCCCACTGGCAAAATTTCTGACTTAAATAGTTGATTTTTATTTATTTGTTCTTGGTAAGGAAATATGAAGTACATATACAGTAATATCAGGTTTACAGATTTTAACTTTCATCTCAATCAAGAGTTTAGAAATAGTCAAGTTCAGAGACAGTTCTTTTACCACATGATGACTTGATCAATAATTCAAACAAACTATCTAGTATTCATCTGACTGCAAACTCACAAACCCCCATTTTATTAATAGCACCCTCACACCATGGAAACAACTAAATCACCTAAATCCTGAGGAAGGACTTCTCAATAGTTAAAAGTTCCAACTCGGGGGCCTAATCAATAGTCCAGTGGGTAGGTCATTTGCCTTGCATGCCCTGGATTCGATTCAATGGCATCCCATATGGTCCCCAAGCACCACCAGGAGTAATTCCTGAGTGCAGAGCTAGAAGTAACCCCTGAACATTGCTGGGTGTGATGCAAGAAGAAAACAAAATGTTCAACTCAGGGGTCCAGAGATATAAGACAGTGTGTAAGGCTCTTGCTTTGAATGAAGCCAACCCTCGGTTCATCCCCAGCACACTTTATGGTCTCCTAAACCCCACCAGATGTTGTTCTTGAGTGCAGAGCCAAAAAGTAAGCCCCGTGCACACCAGCTGTGACCAAAGAACAAAAAAAAATTGTTTTTAAAGTCCAACTCTAATTAAATTATACAGTGATCCCTTTTAAACTCTTAGTTTCATCATCTCTAAAATATGTCTTACGACATTTATTTTGTAGAATTTTGCCAGTTTTGAAGATGATGTTTTCCTTGTAATATCCCCTCTGCATTTGTAACTAGGGTAGGATTGTGTTTTGCTTTGTGATCAACCAAATGCATTAGAAGTTAAAGTAGGCTTTAAGTATTTTTGCGTCTTCCGCCTCTGCATCTTGGAAACCATCCAGTATTTAGCCACTTTGTGACACACCAGCAAACCTGAAGAAGGTCCTAGATAATCTCTAGCTGCAAGGCTGCAGCACCTTTCAAGTGAATCAATACCTTATGGAGGGTCACATTATATTGAAGTCCAAAAGCAGACCATAACAAATTATTATTATTGAATTAAGCCACTCA
This sequence comes from Cryptotis parvus, assembly GCA_021461705.1. Classification (NCBI taxonomy): domain Eukaryota; kingdom Metazoa; phylum Chordata; class Mammalia; order Eulipotyphla; family Soricidae; genus Cryptotis; species Cryptotis parvus. The sequence continues at coordinate 22,882 of JAJIBD010021771.1, forward strand.
ACTTTATGGTAGTCTCTCAGAGGTCACAGCCTTAAGAAACTGGTTTAAGAAACTGAGACACAAGATATGAACAGAAACTTCAACAAGGAAGAAGTTCGAATAGCCAAAAGACATATGAAAAAATGCTCATTATCACTAATCATCACAGAGATGCAAATCAAAACAATAATGAGATATCATCTCATACCACAGAGACTGGCAAATATCCAAAGGAGCAAGAACAAGTGCGGTGGTGTGGATGCGGGGAAAAGGGGACTCTCATCCATTGTTGGTGGGAATGTCAACTGGTACAGCCTTTTGGAAAACAATATGGACATTCCTCCAAAGACTAGAAAAGGGGCCCCCCATTTGACCCAGCCATACCACTCCTGGGAATATACCCTCGGAAGCCAAAAACACACAGCAGAAACACAATCCGTACTTTTTTATTTTCATAGCAGCACTATTCACAGTAGCCAGAATCTGGAAACAACCAGAACGCCAGAGAACTGATGACTGGATAAAGAAACTTTGGTACATCTACAAAATGGAATACTATGCAGCTGTGAGGAAAAATGAAGTTATGAAATTTGCCTATAAATGGTTGGACATGGAGAGGATCATGTTGAGTGAAATTAGCCAGAAGGAGACAGATATAGAATGACTGCATTTATTTGCATGACAAATATATATAACTATATATATTTATGTTTATATGTGTGTGTATATGTGTATATATATGTGTATATATAGTGTATATATGTGTATGCATACTGATTCCTAGGTATTTGATTTTCTGTGGCGCAACTGTGAATGGGATTGTTTCTTTAATATCCCTTTCTTCTCTTTCATTATTTGTATATAGGAAGATCATTGACGTTTGGATATTGATTTTTACCCTGCCACTCTACTATAGGACTCCTATTATTTCTAGGAGCTTCTTGGTGAGAGTTTAAGAGAGAGTTTTCCCCTTGAGCTGTTGCAGATGTGTCTGTGGTGCCCAGATGTGTCAGCAGGTGGCAGACAGGAGACAGGGTTGTCTACACCCAAGGCTCTGTCCAATGGGTCCTGGATAGTTGATGGTCTGACATAGAAAAGGACTGGGGCCCTAGGATGAACTCAGAGCTATGCCAGAGCCTGGCAAGCTACCATGGTATATTCAATATGCCAAAAACAGTAACAATAATGGACCTCATTCCCAATGAATGGAGATGTTACTGGCGCCGGTTCGATAATCGATGAACAATGGGAAGACAAGTGATACAAGTGCAGTGATACACACATATTATGATATCAATATCCAAGGTCAGGCGAAACATGGATCAGGAGGTCTTGTCAAGGTGGAAATTACCACAAACATGTGGGAGTCAGAGGTTAGGTAAGACAGAGAATGGGACAGAGTGCTAATGATTGTTGAGAAAGTGCTAATACCAACCCAGAATAGAGCATTAAATATAGGCAAAAAGATACACATGATAACCTCTTCTGCCCCTTGAGGTTGGGTGCAGGTGTGGCCGATGTGCCCTAGCTATGGGGAGCAAGTGGCAGACAGGAGACAGGCTTCCGACACCCCCAGGGCTCTGCCCCATGGGCCCTGGATGGTTGATGGTCTGACATAGAAAATGACAGGGGCCCTCTGGGATGAACCCAGAGCCATGGTAGAGCCTGGCAAGCTACCCATGGTGTACTCATTATGCCAAAATCAATAACAATAATAGACCTCATTTCCACTGAATGGAAACGTTATTGGCACCTGCTAGAGCAAATCAATGAACAACTGAAAACAAGTGACAAGTGACAAGTGATGATGAGCTCTAAATGTATGTATTGTAATCCACAATGTGTAAGGAAAGTAAGTAGAGAGAGAGAGAGAGAGAGAGAGAGAAAGAGAGAGAGAGAGAGAGATTAAAAAAAAACCTGCCATGGGGAGGGAGAGGGAATCAGGGACATTGGTGGTGGGGAAATAGGTAATGGTGGAGGGATGGGTGCTTGGAACACTGTATGACCGAAACCCAAATATGAACATCTTTGTAACTGTATATCTCACGGTGGTATAATAAAATATTAGAAAAAAAAAAACTGAGACACAATGAATTTGATACATGATTTCGTTAATCTCACTACTAATACTATTAGTGCTATGCACCACCGTTATATTTCTTAAAGTAGCAGCTAAAGGAGAGGATCTAGTTCTTTTTCCAGTATGAATAAAAGGCATCATATGCTGTTGGGGAGCGCCGCCGGGGTCCCCGACAGTGTCATGACAGAAGTTGTCTTCTACCTCCCGAGGACGCCTGGGAGAACAGATGGAAACTCACAAGTCGGTGCAGTTCCAAAAGGCTTTTAATAGTACAAAAGCTCTTCCACAGCAATCCAATATAATGAACAAACTTTTACCTCTGGTCCGAGCTTAGACCATACAAAAGAGCCTAAGTCTCCCACCAAAGAGAGAGGATCTCACCCAAGCTGAGTCCTACCCAGAACTTGGAGCAAAAGCCAAAGAGCAAAAAGCCAATGGCCAAAAGCCAAAAGCCAAAGAGCCAGGAGCCAAAAAAGCTGAAGGCTGAGGAACCAAAAGGCAAAAGGTGAAGGGGCCTCAAGTCAGCCCCCTTATATACACCAAAGTAATCCAAACGGGTCATGTCAACAAAGAACTCTAAACAGAGTGTAGTGCCACACCTTATTGCAGGTATAAACAAAGGTTATGCCAAGGACTAAGGAGATTATCCATATGTAAAACACTAGAGAGAGAGGGCTGATATAAAGTAATACATCTTAACTTCATGAGCTTCATGTAATCTAGATGGTACCCACAAGGTCCTTCTTATTATTATCTGCACCAGGGTGATTCTGAGTATCTTGTTCTCCTGTACTGAAAGGGTCACTCGTCTGCTTAGAGTAAACTAGTATGATCCTTCCTATAGTCTTCCTATAGTCTCAATGTAGCCAGGATGGTAGTCTCCTGGTAAATTCTAACTGTCCCAACCTGGGTGCAGTGGGTGTAAAGAGGAGCTGTGCCCAATCTAGAAAACATAGAAGTCTTAGTAGATGTATAAGTCATAAGTTATTCAATCAAGGAGACTTCTGTAACTGCCACACCCTCTAGCAGTGTTTACATAGAAGAGAAATCTCATTAGAAAGAACCTTGACTTAAGTAGATTAAGCTGGGAGTGGGCAAAACAACACAAAACTCCCAGAATAGCTAAACCTGCCCTCCAACAATATGCTAAGGATCGAACAAATTATTTAAAAGTTCTATTCCTAACAACTTCCGACCCAGTCCACCATCCTGATGGAGCCTCGGAGGAGCCCAGAGAACCCCCACACCTTGCTGGCAGCTATCTGTGTCACAATCCACACTCTGCAGCTGGTAAGATCTCCCCACAGCATATTAATCCAGTCTCCAGCCCACAGATTAATCCAGTCTCAGCCCAGCTTGTCAGAAACCCAGCCTACAAGGACCCGCCCTGCAGAGACCCGCCCTTCAGAGGAGAGTATTTCAAACCCAGGAATGCTTGAGCCTAAGACACAGGTACACCCCTGCAGAGGAGAAACCAGCTTTTGCCCGTTGCGCCTGGCCGCTGCTTGACCTTTCACCCCTCCAAACTACCACAAAAAATTCTACCCACCCCTCTGAGAGAGTCCCACAAAGTAATGAGAATATAGTGCCCGCATGGCAGAGCCTGGCAAGCTGTCCGATGCGTGTTCGATATGCCAAATCCAGTAACAAAAATGTTTATTTTCCTGACCCTGAAAGAGGCCCTTAATATGGCAGCAATAAGAGGCTGTCCTAGGCTGCCAAACGAAGAAGGACTAAAATGACTGTCTGTACTTTCAATGCACGTACACTGGCAACGGAAGCATATATTGAGGATCTGATGCTGCAAGCAAGAAAGATCAAGTACGACATCATTGGTCTGACTGAGACGAGGAGGCGCCAGTCGCATCATGCTGTATTTGACACCGGAGAAGAATTGTTCCTTGGAACATGTGATGAAAGAGGCGTCGGTGGCGTTGGTGTCCTTGTCAATCACGAACATGGCTGTCAATATTGATTCATTTGAATGCCTAACAAACCGAATAGGACGATTACACTTGAGGAGATGTGGCCCACTGCCAGCAATTTCTATCTTCATTGTCTATGCACCAACATCCACATACAAAGAAGATGAAATTGAGAAATTCTACATGGAATTGGAGGAGTTCTATAAAAAAGATCCACACCTTCTACAAGATCATAGTCGGTGATTTTAATGCCAAGATAGGACCGAGAAGATCGGCTGAAGAACTCCACATCGGGACCCATGGCCTAGAATGGAACGAACAAGGTGAGAGACTATCTGAGTTCATCATGTCCACCAAGACTATTCATGGGAACTCACAGTTTCAGAAAGCTGAAGTGAAACGTTGGACATGGGAATCTCCTGGCGGACAGTTCCACAATGAAATTGACCACATCATCTTCAATCGACGGTTTTTGTCTGACCGATGTTGCTGTCGTCCCCCAAATTCCACACAGGATCGGACAACCGTCTCCTTCGCTGCAAAATTCTACTTCCCGCGACGGGGAGAAAAGGCTGCAAAGTTTAAGAAGAGAACTCCCAGAACCACCACCAACTGGGAACTCTTTTGCACCATTGCGGCAACATGGGAAGATACCATCATTGATGACATCGATGAAGAATACAACCGACTGGTTCAGCACCTCCATGATTGTGCGAAGAATGCCGAGAGAGAGAAAGACACAAAAGGACGCTTGTCTTCAGAAACTCTTGAGCTCATTCGCCAACATGGCAAGGCGCGAGCCTCAGGAGACCAAATGCTAACGCCCAAGCTTGCTAAACAGTGCAGAGAAGCGATAAAAGCAGACCTCAAAGACAGAAGAGCAGAAATACTGGAAGATGCAGCAGAAGCCGGAAAAGTATTCGCACTGCCCGCCTGTCCTTCGCCAACTATAAGACCAAGATGACTGCCCTCCGACGCCCTGATGGATCTATCACATCTTCCAGAAAGGCAATGGAGAAGATTATCCAGGACTTCTACTCAAATCTCTTTGATAGCCACATCCACCTGCCCACATACCAAATTCCACAGGATGGATATGTCATTCCCAACGCTCTCCCTTCTGAAATCCGACATGCCATCTCATCGGTAAAGAAGGGAACAGCACCAGGCCCAGACAAAGTCAGACCCGAACATCTGAAGAATCTGCCGTCGGTACTCATCAATACACTAGCTCGGCTCTTCACACGCTACCTGTCCGAATGCAAGGTACCCTCCCAATGGAAAACCAGCAGGACAGTTCTACTGTTCAAGAAGGGAGACATTCATGACATCGGCAACTATCGCCCCATCTGCCTGTTGTCTGTCATCTACAAGCTGTTTACACGAGTCATCCTGAACAGGATTAGCAGAACACTAGATGAAGGTCAACCATGCGAGCAAGCAGGTTTCCGGAAAGGATTCAGCACAATCGACCATATCCACACAGTAACCAAGCTCGTTGAGGTTTGTAGGGAGTACAAGACGCCACTCTGTCTCACGTTCATTGATTTACAGAAAGCCTTTGATTCTGTGGAGACTGAAGCACTCATCGAAGCCCCTAGTCAAACAGGGTGTTCAAACCCAATACATCAAGATCCTTCGTGAGCTGTATTACGGATTCACCACCAGGATCTCACCATTCTACAAAGAAGTGATCATTGATGTCAAAAGAGGGGTTCGACAGGGTGATACCATCTCACCAAAACTCTTCAGTGCCACCCTCGAGAACATCATGAGACAATTAGAATGGGAAGGAATGGGAGTGAAGATAGATGGTCGGCAACTACACCACCTCCCGCTCGCTGATGACATCGTTCTAATAACACCAAACATTAGCCAAGCGGCACAAATGCTGGCTGACTTTGACCGAGAATGTGGAAAGGTAGGTCTACAGCTGAATCTGAAGAAAACTATGTTCATGAGAAATGAACTAGTTACAGAGGCCCCATTCACTCTCAATGGAACAAACATCTCTGAATGCAGCAGTTATGTGTACCTAGGTCGAGAAGTCAACATGATGAACGACCTAAAACCTGAGCTGCGCAGGAGGAAGAGAGCGGCATGGAATGCCTTCAAAGGCATCGAAGAAATAGCTAAAAGGACAAAAGAACCTCCGGCTCCGGGCACATCTCTTCGACTCCACCGTTCTCCCTGCATTAACATACGCCTCAGAGACCTGGGCCCTACGAAAAGTAGGATGAGAATGCTATTCGGGTCTCCCAGAGAGGCATCGAAAGAGCTATGCTTGAATATCACGTCTCACTCAAGTGAGAGAAGGAATCCGGAGTTCTGACCTCCGTCGCTATTCCAGAATCAGGGCGCTGTCTCGTTTGCCAAGGCATCGAAAATCAGATGGGCTGGACATGTAATGCGATTTGGAGACAACCGCTGGACTAGAGCCGTTACCGACTGGATCCCACGGGATGTCAAAAGATCACGTGGCCGCCCACCTACAAGATGGTCAGACTTCCTTGTTAAGACCCTGAAGGATCGGTTTGAGGCTCTTCGTATTCCTGAATCAACCAGATGCCATTGGGCTACATTGGCACGTGATAGGGTCCAATGGAAATGTTACTGGCGTCCGCTCGAGCAAATCGATGAATAATGGGATTCAAGTGATTCCTAACAATGTATTTTTAACATTGAAACTTCAAAGTATCATAATCTCTATATCTGCTCTGATACAGTTAATGAAGAAATAGTTTCAGAAGAAATCTGGGCCACACTGACAGGAAAGAATCCCAGGCACACCTGAGCAGGAAGGAATTTACTATGATTAATTTACAGAACATTTTCAGACACCCATACAATGAACTGAACTGTGAAGCCACCATTAACTTAATCCACTGATTTATACCAGCAACAATTTCTACAAGTCTTAAATGTTCAAAGAGAAAAATCTCCTTAACATTTTATGTATGTAAAATGTAAGTAAATTTCAGAATATTTACAGACTGTAGAGTCTTTTCATTGGTGTCACTTAAATCACGTTTTCTGAAATGACTAGCATAGCTAGATTTGACATGTCTAGATAAGAAATTGCTCTGGCTACTGGCTTGTTAGTTCTATTCACTTGGGTTGCTGTTTAAAAGTCAAGTGCCATTAATAATCCCTTATACATGCTCAAGTATATACACAGATTATTTTAGTATAATTTTTTGGCTCTCACTGGCACATAAATCAACTCCATAATAATCTTGAAAAGACATTTTAAAATACTGAATAGATAGTTATACCTGTGTAAGGGCTTTTAGTGAAATGGTTTTTCAATAGATGTAGTGCCTTACCCAAGACTTCTAATATTTAATTCAGACTCTGAGAGCAAGATGAATCATTAGTCTTCTTTTTGGAAGTAGTGATCATTTAAAACTTAACAGAAGTAAGAAAATCCAAATATATTAAAAGATATCATTCTTAATATTCCATCTAATTATATGAGCAAAGTAGAAAGAACTGAGTATTAACTTACAAAAGCTTTATTTCCCATTAAACCAAGTGTTTCTTAAGAAATTAGAATTGAGAGGGATAAATGCTCCAATAACATGAAAAGTTGCCTGTAAAACAAGCCCTTTTAATCCTTCCACATTCTAGATTCTGACTCAGCATGCAGCTAGCTTACCGGCTCTTTTAAATCTGGCGCGCATGCACAAATACCTAAATGTCTCCCTGTTTTTTTCAGTTATTTTATATGCAGAGAAACATATTACGATCTACAGATGTGGAATTGAAGAGACTTTTAAAATAAACTTAATTCCACTTAATAATTTTTTATAAACCCCCCCCCCCCCCCCCATTACCACCACCACCTAGCTTTCCTGTGCTCTATCACAGTGCTGGGTAATGGAAATGAGATGAAAATGCAGCATGTATCACCCTTTCAGGAGTTTAGTCTAAGTAGGTAATTAGATATAAATATACACAGGTCTAATGTAAAGTAATTGTATAACTGACACACAGTCAAGGTGCTTCAGAACACAGGAGCTCAGGGGAGAAGGCAGTAAGTTTACAGGTTTCTCAGATTTCAGGGAGGAGAGAGGCAGAGATGGAAGGATGATAAACAGCAGGTCTGGTGGGAGGACCGTGGTCATAGGCAATATGACAGGTTGCAGTCAGCAGAGATTTGTATTCAGAGAAGAGGCCGATAGGACAGCAATCTGGCATCTTGCATGCTCTGCCTTCCCCCACATAGGACAAGGTCAGGCCGACCACCTAGTTCCCAGATGCATCAGCTGCAGCCCGAGCTAGTTCATGCTGTAGAGTTCTGCACAAGAAAACCACTGGGGAGGGCTAACTCTAGGGGTGGTGTCTATTAGAAAAGCACCTTGGGTAAAATGAGGCCCAAAGAAGTTAAGGACAAGGGATTCTTTCCATCTTACCCAAATTTAAAAGTTTTGTTGAGGACTTCCCTACAGTAAGTTAATAAATGAATTTTAAGGTGTTTTTTTTTCCTCCCTCCCTGTGTTTTTGAGTCACAAACAAGAAAAAAAAATTGAAATAAAACAATGGAGTGCAGAGTGAACATGCAGCAGAAATAAACCCTCTGTCCGGCTCAACTCTCCCAGGACCATCTGAAACAGGCTTCCACAGCACAGTGCTGAGGCACATCTGAAAAGACAAGTTTCCATTTCAATATGTCACAGGAATTCCCTCATTTCCAGAAATGACTCACTGATAAACACTTGGTGTTTAAAGAAATGCATCCTTATGCCTGATCTAAAACAGAATATTGAATTAACAATTAGGTCTTTTAGTAATTTCCAGGGTGGAGGAAAGGTATTTTAGCATTAAGTGGGGACTGTATTTCCTATTTGTTGATGTTGAAATCTGTACATAATCTTTTATTTGTAGGCTTTGATAGTAGAAGAATAACTATTATCTTAAAAAAATACTGAGATGAACAGAAACCAAACCCGAGATTATCAATATCCAATGAAATATCATATCACCAAGAGACATTCTGGTGGAAAAATTTCTGCAAAGGGAGAAATTGCTGAAGCTCTCAAAAAGCAAAGCAACTGACTCTGATGAATGTACTGCACTTTTTTCTACAAAAGTTGGCTGTGTTTAAGCAAAACATTTTGTCATTGATAGAGCCTGATCTGTTTCTTAGGTCAAAATATGTAACAAAACACTGTTTCTACAGTATCTGGTTGGAAAAACACACATGAAAATATGGTACCAATTGGATATATACAGCAATGTGTGGCTATTCGGTTTCTGTAAGCATAATGTATTTACAGTTTGTCGGGTGATGGATTTATTTGAATCCTATTAATTTCTTTATTTATCACAATTCTTCACACAATGCATCTTACATATTATGTCATATGATATATAGAGTATGTTTACAGATAAATATAAATATTTACATACATTGTGCTATGTATAAAATCTTACTTTGAATGTCATTTTCATAGTCAAGTATAAATAAGGAATAAAAAAGGAAGAATGGGTGGTATTTATAGATGGGCTTTGGAGTTCAGTTTGGTTATTCAACACCTAGAGCCAGAACAAACCCAGATGTCAATGCATTTTATTCAACTTCTGTCTCCTGGGGTCAGGTAGATAATACAGGAGTTAAGGTGCTTGCCTTGCATAAGTCTATCCTGGCATCACAATGGTGTTCTAAGCACACAGACAGTAGGTAGGGCAGCCAGGTGGTGCCCATTCCCTTATCCCCCAAATGCCAAACTGCTTTTCTACACTCCAACTGCTGAAACAGGAACTGCATTTCCTGGGACCATCAGGTGATCCTTATGCTTATGCTCCCTTAACATCAAAACGCATCACCAGCTTAGCAGGGGCTTCCAACTATCACTTCTTTTCTACTATTCTTAGGCTGGATTAACCTACACCTACAACTGCCTCAAATTGTTAAGTTCTGTAATTAATTAATTAAGTTGCTAAGATCTGTGAGAGATTCTATGCTATATTGCCATCCAAGTTTCCATGAGTCCCTCTCAAGTCATGGTCAAAGTATTGGCAGTCAGCAACCGTGACTAGGCTGAAAGATCACTGTGTGTGACTTAGCTTCTCCTTTAGGAAAGATTCAAAGGCAACTATGGATAGGGCTTTCATTTGTCATCTCTCTTGCTCAATAACCCCAATGAGAACTCACCCTGAGTGCATGAAGGTCCAGTCCAGGGACATTCTGTACTTTCGACATTGGTAACTATCTACAGACTGTGAATAACTTCATCACCACACCCCACCTCACCCCTACAACTCTATCCTGAAATTTCCCTGACTGGTTAAGCCTACTGACAAAGGTCAGGCCTAGGGCTGGCTTCCTGCTGCCACAGGAAATGGGAGGCAGCCACACACATCCAAAAGTCTGTGAGTGTGGCCCACCTCTGCCTAATCTGAGCAAGAAACAAATTAGCTCTCTCCTCAATAAGTCGTCTCAATTACCATTAACCTTTGAGATTCTAAATGCAAGCAATTTATATGGCACATGAAAGTCTAGCCTAAACAAGAAACGGCAGAGGGCAGGCAGTGCAGGTCCAGCCTGCTGAGAAATAAAACATACAAGAACAGGTTTGTTCCCCATTGCTATAAACCTCCAGTAACTTAATAATTAAAAGCAATCAGAACCTCCAAGCTTAACACCAGCATTCATATCCTTGGAAAATGTCAACCAAGCCCAGGAGCTAATTTTATCATGAGAACCAGCTAATCAAAGAGATAAAGATCTCAGCACAGCCTGGAGTAAGGTGAAAAACGCAACACCCCTGACTGGAGCAAGGCCAGGGAGCGAGCTTGGAAAAATGGAACTAAACAGCTGTGGAATCCTGAGAGTAATGTGGCTCCATTCTGGCACCTGAGGGAAGGAAAACGAAAGGCAGCGAGAGGTGACTGGGAGAGCATAGAAGTGTGGCCAGCTTAGAGTGATAAATCCAGGGTAAAATGAACCAACAGGCTCTGCAACACTGGATGTCTTTTCTATATAAGAGAAGTGATAAGAGGGCAGTATTTTATGAACCACTGGCATCCTGATTCTTTCACTTATAAAACCTTAAACTGCTTAACAACAAAACTAGGAAAAAACATGGGATTCCTATTGATTTCACTGAGAGCATTAATACATAATCTCAGTCATTAAGTGACATTTTCATACCACAAGAAAAAGGACAACATTTCAGAAAAAAAATACTGTATTCCTTTTGATTGAAACATGTTTATCTTCATCAAAGACTCACTAAGATGCCTGTATTTACTACTACAACCAGTTGCAGAGCACAGAGCCACAGAGTGGCGTGTGTCTGTCCGGAGCAGTTCTGAAAGTTATGCGGAGGGTACGAGTTCCAACCTGCGGTCCTCACATGCCTCTGGTCACTTCTGAGGGACAGGGCAAAGCACATTCAAACAGTGTGAAAACAAATGAAACCAAAAGGGACAAAAATGTTTCTCACAACAATGAGTCTTCAGTCAATAGCTAGCTCTTATTTATCTATGGAATGACAACTCAATTTTTTCTGACTTCAGTAGTAACCTGGACATACAGGTTATGTGGAAAAGGTTATAAAAAAAAAAAAGAAAAGAAATGACAGTGAAAATGTAAACAGCCAGCTCTGAAAACAAGAAGACCAAAGACAGTGGTTCTCCTGCCATTTAGGCAGTATGTGGGAGGGGAGGGAATTGGGGACATGGGTGGTGGCTGGGGGCACTGGTGGAGGGCGGGGTGCTGGAACACTGTGTGACCCAAACCCCCAAGCGTGAACAGCATTGTAATTGTATATCTCACGGTGGTATAATAAAATGTTAAAAAAAAAAAAAAAAGACAGTGGTTCTCAATTCTACTGGAAGCTGAGCACAAAATGCATCAATTTCATTGGATATAAAATTCTAACATGGGGCTGTAATGATAGTACACTTGGTAGTGCATTTGCCTTGCATGCAGCCGACTTGGGTTTGATCCCCACGCGTTCCATATGGCCCCCAGAACACTGCAAGGAGTAATTCCTGAGTGCAGACCAAGGAATAATCCCTGAGCATTGCTGGTGTCACCCAAAAAAGCAAAAAATAAGAAAATTAAAAAATAAAATAAAATTCTAACATAGAAAACTGTTTGAATACTATTATAAGTTGCTACTTTGTTGAAAATACTGCCATATGTTGCCACATACATTTAACCAAACAAAAATGTTATTTTAACATTGATATTAGGTAAATAACCCATTATTAAAAATCATGCATGCATGTTCACTGAAAAACCCAAATGGGTTTCTACTCATGCCAATACCATATACTCCAACAATGAACTATAAGAGCTTTTGGTTATTCCAAGTTAACAGATATCATAAAATACATATTTAGGGAAAATTATTTATGTATTTAAAAATATTCACAAATATGTAGATGAAGATACCTCATTAATCAGACATTATTTATATTCTCATTTTGTGACGCTACATTTCAAAACAGATGTAACAGGCAAATGTCAGAGTCCAATAGATGCTAGAATCTAGTCTTCAAATTGCCACTTCTAGTGAGACTGCACATACATATTGCACTTAATATAAAGTCAATAGCTTATTCTATTTAGTCAGCCATAACTCATTCTAAATGATAAAAATTAACACAGACACCATGCAAATAAATAACATAAAGTATGTATGCTCTCCCTGTGCCCAGCCACTCACAAGGCACCCAGGAGGGATGGCGGGTTCTAGCACTGGCCCGCCACCCCAGCAGAGCTCTCACAACAAGCCAGACGACCCCCAACTCCATGAGGGCCGCCATTTTCCACATCCGGACTTCCATCTCATCAGAACTCCACCCAGCAGAAGAGCCTATCACAGCCCAGCTCATGCGCCACAAGCGCCATGCGGTTCATCAATAAATGCTGTATTTAGAGGTGACTACAAGAGTATGCCACCTGCACGGCAAGCCTGGTAAGCTAACAGTGTCATATTTGATATGCCAAATACCAGTAACAATTATAGACCTCATCCCCATGACCTAATATAATGGTTTGAGGCTCTTTATGTTTCTGGAGCAAGCAGATGCCCTTGGGCTCTACTAGCATGAGACAGGACATATGGAGATGTTACTGTTGCCCGCTTAAGCAAATCAATGATGAATGGGAAGACAGTGATACAGTGATACAGAAAGTATGTATCCTCGTAAAACTGAATACATGCATATTTATGACCCAATTTCATTCTTAGGCATCAGTCTATGAAAAAAATAATATTAATTTATACTGAAAACATGATCAAGAAAAGCAACACTGTTCAAATCCAAAATACTTGAACATTTACTAACAGCACAAACTGGAAATATTCACAAAATGGGATAATAAACAGCAATAAAAATGAATCAAAGAAAAGGCCACAACGAGGATATATCGCTTAATCCTCTGAATAGAAGAAACCATCTCAAAAGGAGTATTACCACCCAGATACCACCACTGGGATGGCCCTGTGGTTCTCCAGCAGCACTGGAAGAAAGCAGCATTATAGCTTTGGAACTGAGCATTAAAGAGTCTCAGCAAGATCTGGTTGGCACAGTTTTGGTAGGAGTGCCCAGTAGTAGAAACTGCTTGAGAAGTATACACACCCGAAAAAGTGTAACCAAACGGTTTCAATTCTTATTATTTACATATTGGACATATGACCTGTCTGGATATAACTGCCCTAAGTAGGAGATAAATGTGTGTTAAGTGGGGTTTGGGATATGGAGAATATAGTTAGAATTTATAATACAGTCCCCCATTCTCTAGGTGAAGAAGAGACTTGTCGTTCCTTCAGTCACTTATTGAAATACAGGTTTGGAACCTCAAAGCCTGACTTCCCTGTTTGCTAATTTCCAGTCAAATCTTACTCTCTCGAGCTAAACATGAAACAGGCATACACCATGACTTGAGGTTCCCATAAGACACTTTCCAGGAACATGGCCAACCTGTTTTGGATCCCCAGAATCACATATAGTACCCTGAGCACAGGAGCAGAAATAACTCCTGAGCACTGAGTCAGAGGAAAATCATGAGCACTCATGACAGTGACCCAGAATATCAATTTTAAAAAAGAAAGATATAAAGAAAACTCTCTCATAATTTTTCAATCTGCCATTCTGGATATCAATATCAACAATGTGTTTTTTTGCTTTTCATCCATCTTCCACTTAAAATCCAACCATCACATTCACAAAACTCAAGCCTTTCAATAAAAATTCATTTTTGCAGTAAGATAGTTGTAAATTTCTGATACAAGTATACACAAACTAGCAGCTAAAACTAGACTTTAACTCTGTTATAATTTGTAAACTGGGGCATCAGGACAAACTCCACAGTGGCACATTAAAGCAGAAAGAGTAATGGAAAGAGGAAGCTCTTTTTTTCCCCCAATTCAACTACTCAAAGTGGAGCCAGACGGTTCTCCCTGGTTAGAGCCATTAAATGGTAGAAACACTGGTGTTCATGAGCTGAGCACCGGTGCCATCAGCAAACAAACCCAGACCACCTCATTTCAGCCAATTCAAAGTTTCAAGTAACACCTATTACCAGAAGCAGGACCAAGTTCTGTTTTTCTAAGAGATGTAGAAAATTACCTCAACAAAAACCAGAAAATGTCTTTCTCAAAATCCTGACACTTGCTGTACCGAGCAGAGATGAAGTAGTAATAGTTGTTTTACTTGGTTTTAAAAATATGCAGATGTTATTTGAATTTTATTCTTTTTCCTACTGAAAAATAAGTTGAAACATGAAATGGCATCAGAATAAATATTAACCATGTCCTGTGCTGTCTCTAAAACAAGACAGAAGTTCATGAGCTTCAAAAGCAAACTCTGTTCATAAAAGTTTCACTACAGGATTATTCAATTTATCAATTAAATTCAAATCCATCCAGAGACTTAAAATGCTGACAATTTACACTATAACCACTTGAAAAAATATAATGTGTTAGATAAAACTTTCAGATCTCCTATTACAAATGATTCACAAAAACATCTGCTCCTACAGACCACAATAAAAGTAGAAATGCTATCACATCAAACTGTCTGGAGGTAAAAGCAGGATGAATAAGGACTTAACTCTGTTGTCTCCATTTTGGTGCACAGAACCAGATGTGAAGAGATAGAGATTAAGGGTAGCGAAGGACACTTCCTCTTTCAAGCCCCAAGAATGCTCTTCCCTCCTAATGCCTAAAGTGACCTGCATTTATGCAAACAGAAAAGGTTTCTGTGAGCATGACTGAAATCCAATCATAAACAGTTTTGTCATGGTTATCCTAGCACTGCTGGTGATTTTATAAGAAAATTAAAAGTAAAAGTAAGTAAACAAAAGGTTTCAGTGAAAAGTTGCAGTTAAGATGTCAAAATCTCCTAACTGCTAGTGACTTGTTTGGGAAGGGGAGATGGGAGTTGAGTCATTGAGGAGGCATTTATGTGTTCATTTTGTTTTATCTGGAGGTGGGAGGGAGTCAGAGAAAAGGCAAAACTTGATGAGGTGGCTTCCTGAGAAGAGTAATAGGGAGGGTAGAAAGGCCCAGTAACACTAAAAGGAACAAAAACCAGTTTTTCTACAAATGTTTGTACATGGAGATTATCATGCTGAGTGAAATTAGAAGGAAAACAACAGATATAGAATGACTGCATTCATTGGTGGCATATTAAAAGAATTATTATGAGACTAATATCCAAGGCTAGGCAAAATAGGGTCCAGAAGGACCTGACAAGGGTTTGAATCTACCACAAGTGTGTGGAGAGGCAGAGGTTAGGCAAGATAGAGAAGGGATCAGTCTGTTAATAATAGTTGGAGAAGGTAATGCTAAACTGGAACTGAGTATGAAAATAGATAAAGGGATATGCTGACTCCTCAATGCATGTATTGCAAACCACAATGGGCAGGAGAGAGAGAGAGAGAGAGAGAGAGAGAGAGAGAGAGAGAGAGAGAAGCGAAGAAAAGTGCCCAGCTATAAAGGCAGGCGGGGTGGGGGGGGTGGGAAGAGTGAGGGAGGGAAACTGGGCACACTGGTGGTGGGAAATGTGCACTGGTGTAGGAATGGGTGCTGCAACATTGTGTGACTGAAACCCAATCATGAACAGCTCTGTAATTGTCTATCTCACAGTAGTATAAATTTAAAAAAAAGTTAAAAACCCTTTTAGTTTAAATTTTTGGTGCCAGGGAACAAATCTAGGGACATATACATGTAAAGCATGCATGTACCACTGAACTATATCCCAGTCATACTTTTAAAGAGAAAAGCAGGTAAGATTAAAATATATATGTGTAGCTATGAGATAGAATAAACAGCATACCTAGATGAAAATATTAAATGTATAAAAGTGATCAGAGTTATAAAAATCAAAAAGTATTTATTAAAGAAAAATAGTAGTGTTATGAGGTAGTACAGTGGTAAGGTGCCTGCCTTGCACATGGCCTGGCCAGGTTCGATTCCTGACATCACATATGGTCCTCCTAACACTTCCGGGAAAAATTCCTGAGTACAGAGCCAGGAGTAACCCCTGAGCACTTCCATGTGTGGCCCAAAAATAAAACCAAAATGAACAGCAGTGGTAGACAGCATGATAAGTAATAATAAAAACTCCTAGAAACTAAATAACAAAAATGAAAGTATGAAAAAAATAATGAACACATTAGCAAGAATGGGGGAGTAAAATCTTCTACACATGATTTCTAAGAGAACCTTATGAAATAGTTACCTTTTGGTAGTCTTAACATTTTTATTAACTGCACATATAGGCCTAAGAAGACTATATTAATTGTAAGAGAATAATTGCATCATGAAGTTTATTTTAGTAACTTATATGAACACAGTAGCCTCACACAACGAAAATAGCCATACAATAGGAAAAAAGAGAGGTATTAAGCACTTGATTCAGAAATAACATTTGAGCTATGTTATCACTGGATAGTAGGATTACATACACATGAATGTTATTTATTTATAGATACTCATTCCCATGAATTGAAGGAATGGTTTGAGACTCTTCATGTTCCTGGAGCGAGCAGCTGCCTTGGGCTACACTAGCATGTGATAGGATGTATGGAGATGTTACTGGTGCCCGCTGGAGCAAATCGATGAACAACAGGAAGACATTGATACAAGTGATATGTTTCTAAATTGTCTTAATGACTATATTCTCGCTGAAAAGCCATTAAAATGCAATATAATTTTAAACACTCAGTGTTAAGTCTGAAGTGATTGCAGGAGGAAGAGAAGTGTTCTCTGAGCAAACAGGATCTCTGTACCAGGCACTCCTCTCCATACACACAAACTCAAATAGGAATCAGGCCAGCATCTTCTTAAGGACATTATGACTCATAAATTTACCCTAGAGCAGAATCTCATCTTACCTGAAATTTCATGTTCTGAAATGTTGTATGCTTTCTTAAAATAATTGAATAATTGACCTCACATTTATTATGCTCACTGTTACAGATTTAAAGGTTTTCTAAATATTCCCAAGAATGTGCTGCTGAAAAAGGCAAGTATCAAACAGAGGTCCATGATAAAAAGAGTAAAGTATTAACAAATATCACAAAAATAAGTCTCCTAAACTTTCTTTTCCAAAGGATATCTATATAGTACCTATGAATCAAAATTATTTTATCAATATGTTGCTCGATCCCAAATGCAATGTGACTGCTCCTTCCACCCAGATGTGAAATTTAGTGCTGCTCTGCCTCTGGAATCATGGCTTCACCACATGATTTGATTTAGTCAATGAATTATATATAATGCAAATACTTCTCCAACACACCCCATATTCCTGAAGGTGCTGGGCTAATGGCTACAGAAAGATGGCAAGAATAGAAAGGAAAACAACATAGAGATATAATGTGGTTTGAGGGCTGCTTAAAGGCCTGTGACTGTGGGGGCTCGGGAAGTTCAAAGCTCTAGGTGGAAGGAAAACAACCACCCTAGAGCCCCCACTGCTCAATGAGTACTCAGGACATATTTGTTTCCTAAATATAACAATCTAGTTATTTTAAAATATCCCTCCGTTTTATGACATTTGGAAAATTTTATTTCCAAATCACTTGTCTGTTTTCACCTCTTCCTATCAATTTAATTGCTAAACTGCACTCTGTAACATATATCCTATTGTTGTATCTCCGGGTGTGTCAGCAAGCATCTCTTCAAATATGGGCCATGAAAGAAACGCAAGCATTAATAGTTCCTGCTATAAAAATAACATGGAGAAACAAAACCAATTCATGTTAGCCATATTAGCTCTTGCCTAATTTGCTTCAAATGGAGTGTAAGCAAATATTAAGACACACAAAATTTTAATTTTCTGCCCCTGTCCTAATGAATGTAATGGCTGAACCTTCCGTATCTCCATATCATCTGGAGAGATTGCACTTTCATTTTCTGAACGAACCAACGGAGCAACTTAACTTTGTGGGTCTTTCTCACATGGTAGAATCATTTTAATGTACTGTCCCTAGTACACTTGACTGTGTTCTTGGGCAAGTAACTTACTCCTTTAGACACCTCATGCAATAATCAGACTTTGGGAACAACTCGCCTTCAAAAGCAAAAAAAAAAAAAAAAAAAAAAAGATCACTTTTGTGTTACAATCACTTCTACAGTTTAGGCTGCATTTATTTTTGGTGGTGGTGGTGGGGGCATTACTCCAGCTTTGTACCCTAGGACCATTCCTGGCAGTACCTCCGGGCCCATATGCAGTGCCAGGGATTGAATCAGGGTTGGCATGTGCAAAGCAAGCCATTGATTTGTTGTATTGTCTTTCTGGATTCACCTGGATCTTTTATAAGATTCCCATGGCCAGGCAACAGCAAATCCTCTGGGGTCTGACCAAAATGCTAGAGCTGATTAAGCTCCCTAAATTATTCCAAATGCAACCATTTAAGAGCAACCATGAAGGGGATCTTCAGATACCTTCTATCCTGCAGTAGTTTGCAGAGTAGTTTACACATGACAATCATCTGTGCCGCTTGAGGAGTCTGCCACAGCCAGGGTCCACCCTACTCAGAACCTGAGAGGGTTTCAGAACCTTGGTGTTGCTTTCAAAAATTTTTCTAAAACAGGGATTCTTAAACTTTGTAAGCTCAAAGACCCAGACCTCTTCAGCCTAACATAAACAATGCAATACAGGCGAGCAGAGCCAGAAACACCTTGGGTTTGTTATGCAGTTCATTCTTAATTTCTGGTTGTTCAGAAACCTTGTGCTGATCAGAAATAGTTTAGTGCCATCAAATTTTTCATAATCCCTACAATCACTTATAAGACCCACAGTTTAGAAGCCAGGTTCCAGATAGGCATTCAGCAACCCCCAGTTCGCAGTCGAAGCGAGGGTGATAATGACACTCCAACAAATTAAAGAGAGAAAGAGAAAAACAGCCACTACAAGGTTTTCTATTAAAAAAAAAAGTCTTTTATATGTTCCAGGAGATCATATGATGCTTAAAGTCTAGTCCCAGTAGCACAAGGTGCTCTAAGTAGAGCCAGTGCAACTCTGGAGGCCCCCAACCATATATGTTTACATCCCCAGAAGCCTCCTAATGCACCCTGGAGCCCCCTTCCTCAGCATTGTCGAGGTGGCCAAGGAAATCCACAGAATCATAAGCTAGCATGAAAACTGCCTACAAGATGGGGACAAATATCCCCAAGTATTCTAAGGACTGATGGTAGGCAAAAAATAAAAAGAAAAAAAGAAAGAAAGAAAGAAAAGAAAAGAAGAAAGAAAAGAAAAGAAAACCTAAAACCCAAAAGTAACAATTTGAGGGGTGGGGGGAGAAGAAGAATAGTGTATAGAGTGTCTGCCGTGCATGAGTCCATCCTAGGTTCAATCTCTGGCACTCTAAATGGACCCCTGAGCACGGCCAGGAGTTATCCCTGAGTGCACTGTCTGGAGTCAGTCTTGTGCATGGCAAGATGTAGCCTAAACCAAGCAAAACCAAAAAAAAAAAAAAAAAAGAAGCAAGCAAAAACCCTGACCTATTTGGTAAAGAACCAAAACATACACATACTCCTTACATGTTTAATGAGTAACTGATGGTACTTACTACAGAAAATGAATTATAATCACTCATGAAGTGAGCAGATGGAAAGTCAAGCTTTTTTAAAAAGAGTGTACCATTTCTCTGGCACTGAAATATTATATTAAATGAAAAACAATATTTAAAGCATCCAGTAAAGTAACTAAAAAAGAAGCAGTGGTCATTATTAACACATAAACGATCTATAACTTTAATAGCTTGCAAAGCCCTGGGTACAAAAGACTAAAATGTTACTTAATCATGGATGAAAGTGGAGAAAAGATAGTACATTTTAATGAGAAAGCATATCAAATTTACAATATTTTAATGTGTTTAGCTACTATAATCCACTAACAAATGGCTAGTCAAATGAGTCGCTTAGTCTTTAAGAGCATACTAAGTTTCAGACAGGTCTGAACAATTCTTATTTTATTTGGAATTTTATGGTGCCTAATCCCATTACAGCAATCATTTACATGAATCACCCCCCCACACTTCATCCTTTGTGGCAGGGCAGGTAAACAGCTAACAGGCAAGCCTTACTGTCACCCATGTCAAAGCTCTCTTTGCACTGTGTTGTGACTGCTGAAGTCTGGTTAGAGTCAGGACGTAGCTCTCTAGGCTAGCCAATACAAAGATTAGCAAAACATTAAGTCCTTTTTGGGGGGACAGGATCACACACCCTCAAAGCGCTCAGTGGTTACTTCTGGCTCTGAAGTCAGGAATTCCATATGGAATGCCGGGTAACCAATTTAGGCCGACCTTGTGCAAGGCAAACACCCTACCCACTGCTCTGGCAGCACCTGAGGTGAGAATTAAAACAATTAATTTCCAGGGAATGGGAGATGGCTCAGTGGGGAAAGCACAGGTCTTGGGAATGTGAAGCCAGGAACTCAGTCTCTCACATGTGCTCATCCTGCATCCTCTGTTTCTCCCTGTGCCAACATATGCACCTGCAGGATCCTGGCTATTTTACCAACAGTGATGCTCTGACTGCAAATAATTTCTGCCCTGCACTGCAGTCAGGTATTTCCAAGCACCACAACTGAAGGGTAGGGCCCCAGGCAAGCATTAGGATTAAAAAGAGGGATAAGGATGTTGGCCAGGACAAGGCTTAGAAAGCATGTTCCGAGAAATTACAGCCAACACCAGCGAGCAAAGCAACTAGAATGTGTATAGTGCTACAAACACAACTAAATGATATGACATTGGGAAGCATCTCAGTCAAGTATGTGGGTACCACAAGTAAAAGTGTCTGCAAATCACCAGTGTGGCAACGGCATTAATGAAAGCTTGGCAGCAGGACAGGACTTCTTTAAAAATATGTTTCAGGTACCAGAAAGATAGCAGAGAGAGAGTAAGGCGCTTGCTTCTAATCCCTGGCACCACATACAAGCCCTCAAGCAGATGAAACTGCCTGCAAGGTGGGGACATGTGCAACAGAGCCAGAAGAAAACCCTGAGCACTGTCGGGCGGTGCAAAAACTTTTCTAAAAAGTTTCAGAAAAGGAGGGTAAGTCCAGTCACCACTGTCACCAGGAAACTGTAAACTGTAACTTCTGAAAATAATCCAGAAAGATCTTTTTTTTTTTCTTTTTGGGTCACACCCTGTGATGCTCAGGGATTATTCCTGGCTCTTTGCTCTCCTGAGCAAAGAGCGATTACTCCTGACAGTGCACAGGGGATTAGAGGGGATGCCGGGATTGAACCCAGGTCAGCCGCGTGCAAAGCAAACGCCCTCCCCAGTGTGCTATCACTCCAGCCCCATATCCAGAAAGATCTTAGGGGTGTTGGAGCATATGAAATTCCCCGAGTAGTTAGAGAACACAGAAATATTCTTAAAATATACAAAGGTAATTATATATATTTGTGTCATGAATGCTAAATGTATCAATTTCACAAAATAACTAGTTGAATCCAATGAATCATTTTCGAGGTAAGCAACTGCTAGAAATAAGTCAATAAGGTGACAAAAATCTAAAGCAGTTTTCTTCAACCAGGTATCCATGGCCTGGTGCTGAGCTGCAAGTGCAGAAAGGAGGAAGAATGTGCCTGGTACATCAAGGAAATTAGCACACCTACCCTGTGCCATGTTTCATCCTGGGTCTTCATCGTCTATTCTGCCTCTCTATTTCTTACTGCATGATGCACACACAACTTGTAGCTCTGACAATACGTGGTACTATTTTAGTCCTGAGTGGGCTATTTCTTTCTCTTTTTATTTTTTAATATCCTGTCCTCTGCTTCCATTCCTCTGTTTCACTAACTGCTCTTGGACTAACACAAGTTTGTTATGTTCTCATACATCTTTCTGAGAAAACAAAAATTCATCTGCTAGTAAAGAACCTTAATGGCGCACATTAGTAAAAACAAGGTTAAGAATTAGAGTTGATCTGCCAATTAAAATAAATGTATGTATTGCGATCCACAATGTGTAAGAGAAAGAAGAGAGAGAGAGAGAGAGAGAGAGAGAGAGAGAGAAAAGAGAGAAAGAACCTGCCAGAGAGGCAGGCTAGGGGAGAGGGGAGGAGTTGGGGACATTGGTGGTGGGAAATGGGCACCAGTAGAGGAATGGGTGCGGAACATTGTATGACTGAAACCCAAACATGTATATCTTTTGTTAACTGTATATCTCACAGTGGTATAATAAAATATTTTTAAATGATAATAAGGTGTAGGTGTGTATGTGCAAAACATAAAAGTAAAGTCCCAGATATTAATACTCAATACCAATACAGGTCCCCTACAGGTTACAAGGGATTCTCAGCCACAACCAAAAGTTGGGGAACACACGACTAGAACAGCTCTTGCAAAAGCATTCACTGTGCCTGTGTTAGGGGAGAAAGGTCAGATGAGGCAAAATATCCAGTTGGCTCTCCCAAGGCATATTTCTAAACAAATGTTGAGAATGCACCAATCTTCAAAGCATTTTATATCAGACACGTACCAGTGGAGTCTTTCAAATTAATTGCTTCCTAAAACAATTTATTTCTAAGAACATAAAATTTTTAAATTTATTGCTTCCTAAAACTGTTGTAAATTTTTATTTAATAAGGGGAAAATTTTTTAGCAAGTTAGCAAGAGGTAAACATGAATAAAGGTATGAATACTTCTAGGAATTTGTTAGTATTTAAAATAATAGTCTATTATGCCATGTTGGTTTGATAGCTTTTTTCTAATAGGACAAGTCTTTGGCTTAGGTACAAAGGCAGGTAATACTAAAACTGTAGTGGACAAAATTAATTTGTAAAGTAATCAGCAAAAAGTCTTTACCAGCAAATGGTAACAAGCATTCCATTATAGTTTTCATGCACAGTCATTTTATGTACAGTTTTTGGTAACTGAATGTTATTCACTGAGCAATCAATTCCAGGTAATTTGCTAGTTGTGATTATTGTAATGTGTAATTTTTAGTTGAGATAATTACCCAAGAGATTTAGAATACACACTGTAGAATAATTATGGAACTTCTCTTTATAACTTTAGGCTCAGTATCAGAGGAGACAGTCTGAATTTATGAGGTCTGAGATTTATTTTCCAAGGCAACATGTCTGTCACTAATTCCCTACCATCACTGCTAAATGCAATTAAAACTGCTCCGTTTAAAATATCAAGAGCATATGCATACATTCCAGTGTTTATTTTCACTTAGTGAATTACCTCCTAAAAATTCACAAAGTTTAGTAAAAATGAGCCCACCTCAAAGCTCTCTATTCTCACCTTCTATCTGCTCTTAGTTGAAAGTCAATCCAGGTAGGGCAGAATGGAGTTTTGTGGTTAAATGGCCCCTTCTCAATTTTGTGCTAGAAAAATTTCCAGTGTGCCTTTTGTCTAGGACAAGGGAGAGTCAGAATCCCAAGCTTAGTGAAAAATAAAATTAAAAATATCTAAATGTTCACTGAAATATTTATATAGCTGAGATCATTTTTTAAGATAATGGTGTGTACTTAAGCTTGTTACTTTTACCCTTTGAAAAGCTATTCAAACTCCATGATACCTTTTAAAATTATTTATGTATATGCATATATATGCACATATATAAATTACATTATTCTTCAAAGTAAAAATAGTACCGAAACACTTGGCATATACATATAGTACTTCCATATAGTACTGGAAGTACTTGTCATAGCAATCGAAGAAAAGGACATTAAGGGCATTCAGATAGGCAAGGAAGAAGTCAAGCTATCACTATTTGAAGATGACATGATATTATACCTAGAGAACCCTAAACTCTCTACCAAAAAAATCCTAGAAACAATAGATACTTATAGTAGAGTGGCAGGGTACAAAATCAAAACCCAAAAGTCAGTGGCTTTCCTATACACAAATAATGAAAGACAAGAAAGGGATATTAAGAAAATGATTGCATTCACAATCGTGCCACAGAAAATCAAATACCTAGGTATCAGCTTAACCAAGTTTGTAAAGGACCTGTACAAAGAAATCTACAAGACACTGCTCTAAGAAATAAAAGAGGACACAAAGAAATGGAAACATATTCCCTGCTCATGGATCAGGAGAATTAACATTGTCAAAATGGTAATACTCCCTGGAGCCTTGTACAGATTCGATGTGATGCCTATAAGGATACCCATGACACTCTTCAATGAAATTGACCATACTGTCAAACTTCCATCTCTGAAATACTTGTTTATTCAAAACTTACTCATCCCTTACTGAAGTTATCTAGACTCCAAAGCTTTGGTTCTCCACAGCTCATCGTGACTACCAACAGTACAGCACTTATGTCTATCCATTCTCTCTTTCAAGCACATTTATGTATCTGTCTCCTCTATTTGTCTCCTTGTGGTTGTTTTAAAAAAAAAATTAAAGAACAAAGGAGATGAATGGAACAAGAATAAAAGAGAGGAAAAAAAAGACAAAAAACTTTTGCTTTGGACTACACACAGGATTACCCTTGTTAGTGCTTGGGGACCCACTTGAGGTGCCAGGGATAAAACCAGGGGCAGACACATTAAAGGCAAGTACCTTAATCCAGTACTATGTAGAAAACTTGTTTAGTTTATAAAAATTCAGAAAAATAAAGTTTTTTTTTAATTCTTATCTTAATGTGATATTACAAATAGCATGTTTTGAATTCATGTCCAAATGGATTCCCTTCTATATATGATTCTATATGTCAGTCTTTTACTTGGAAAAGTAGCGCACTATACTATAAAGAATTCGCAAATTTCAGAAAATGAACTCTGTTCTCCAGGTAACATACTTCTATTCTGAAATATTCAACAC
Source organism: Cryptotis parvus (assembly GCA_021461705.1). Classification (NCBI taxonomy): domain Eukaryota; kingdom Metazoa; phylum Chordata; class Mammalia; order Eulipotyphla; family Soricidae; genus Cryptotis; species Cryptotis parvus. Next base: position 48,130 of record JAJIBD010021771.1, read on the forward strand.
ATTCCACTTCAAAGCAAAAATAGAATTTATTATTTTATTCAAGACTCATTAAATCAGCTCAAAGAAAGGCAATAATATGCATGAGATCCTTTCTTATCTACTATCAGCAAGCAGATATTCTTTTAAAGGTCACAGAGATAAGATGACTCTACCCCTCTCTAAGTTTTGACAACTAGCTGAAAAGAAACTTGAGAAAATAGATACACCACAGGAAGCAGCATGTGTTAAAATGAATTTCTTTTAAGTTAAATAATTAATATGAACTTTCAAAAAGAAAAAAAGGTTCCCAGAATGGAAAACCTATTAACATACAGATAAATAGTAGAGAAATTTTAGAAACGAAAACTTTACCAAAATTTTAAAAATGTGAATGAAATCAATTCATTATAAGTTGTATGAAACGTTCATATCTTTCTTTTTTTGTTTGTAATTTACGCAACTCACTTTCATTACAAAGCTAAACATGGAACTGTATGATTTACTAAGCACTATTAGTGAACTATTGAGAGGGCAAGAGACAGACTGAGATTCATTCATGCTTATTCACTGTAAGGAATGAGTTACTTATGATTAATACATTCCAAATTGAATATTTAAGTCAATTAGAAAAGAGAACAGTACTTCATGTTTATCTAGAAGAATACCATTAACAATGCAAAACAAAATTTTGCAGAAAGATCCATCACTTTCCCAAAAAATCTGCTTTGCATGAAAATGTCATGACAGGAGGAGATATCTTTCATACAGGCAATTCAATTACTGAACTAAATTAGCTAGTAATTTTGTAAGGACATTCTAAGAATGCATATAGTCTCAGGATGTATTTTTAGTAGTCCAATATATGGTTTATTTGTAAATAACGTACTATCAATAGAAATACAATTAAGGGGAAACAATTTCACTAAGGATAGGAAAGATTGAACAAAGCACAGTGAAAACAAAAGTAAAACAAAAGTCTTATTTTTCTTTAAAGGAACAAATGTCAACTGAGATCTTTTCAAAACTATGTTGCAATACAAAAGAATATTCACAAATTTTTTACTGTTTTTATAAATACTACCTAACAGTAAGCATTTGATTTCATTTGAATAATTTCAGCACAGAACAGGAAGTCTTTAGCAATTTTGTGTTGTAGCTTGATCAATGTCGAAATGATTTAGAAAACCCAGAAAACTTGCCTGACATCACACAATTAATAAGAATAGAACCAGGACTATAATTAAAATAGCTACATCTTAATCAGTTCCAATAGATTTCAGATTCTAAGACCCAGTACTAATGCTGTGTGTGGTGGCTGCTTGACACACACACACACACACACACACACACACACAAACACACACAAAACGTCACCACCTAAAAGGATTCATTCATTGGAATAGTTCTGCAATAGACCATGCTCATTACTGGACAAAAGTTTACACAGAAACTTGTACAAACAAATGGATAAAAAAAAATCAGATGGAATCAAATATATCTGTTAAGTTTTAAAAAAGTAACTTTGAATCAATTATACTCTAAATTATTGTAACACAATTAGAGACATACAGAATAAGTATAGAAACAACACAATCTCCATCTACAAAAAAGCTTAGGAAAAAAAAAGAACCATCCACTAAATGTAATCATAAAAGATTATCCATACAGTGCAGCTGACTGCCATTACTTGAGAGTTATGTCAGTAATCATTTGATTTCTATGAGAAGACAGGACAGTTGACAGAGCTTTGCCGGGCAACCACAGGACCATCTCAGCATGACGCTCTTTCTAATAACTATTCACAAGTCTCTAACAACACCTCCAGACTTTCATTTTCCTTTTAAGTGTATGTCTAGTATATAAGGATTAACTTCTTTATTAAATTGCCTAAAGCAAACAAGAGAGTGCAAATTTCAGAGGATGTTAGGTGTTGGTGACTGGAGAGGAGAGAGACTGGGTATCAGTTTTCAGCTGTGTGTGAAAACTGTGTGTCAGTTAATCAGTGTGACTGATTGACAGACAGTATCAGGTACAGAACCAGTCCAGATGCACTGAACTCCCCTCAAGACACTCCAAACTATCTGCAAGCAATGTCCTTAGGCAAACTCAGCCAACCCTGGCTCTTTGCTCCTCTCACTCCTCCCAGCCAGGCTGAGATCCCAGTCTCAATTGACTCATTCACCTGTTTCTCCCAAATGTTTTATCTCTTAATTAGGACACTATGACTTTAAATCTTAAAGGAGCCCTAACAACTGGGCAGCACACAGATGGTATACCATAGTAAAGAATATGTTATTTATTTCTTCAAACCCACAGACTATACAACCAAAGTAAATCCTGATAAGAATGAAGGTCTCAGTATAGATATATGCCAAAATGGTTCATAAACTATACCAAATGTGTTATTTTGACTGAGGATACTGCTACAGGGGAGACTGAGTATATGAGGACACAGAGTGTAAGAGAGGTCGCTGTACCTTCCCTCCAATGTTGCTAGAAACCTAAACCTCTAAAAAGCACAACCAATTAAAAAATAAGAACCTCACCACTATCCGCGTATATTTAACCTCTAAGCACAACCAAAAAAATAAGAACCTCACCACTATCCTGCATATTATTTAAACTCTAATAATATCTACTGAAAAGTCAGCTTTGTGCTTACTTTATTTATGGATACTAGAGTCAAAAAGTCAGGGACTGAGGGACAGGAATGTGTACAAATCCCAGGCAGAACACTCAAACTGACAAACACTGTGCTTATTGTTTTCCTTTTGCAAATTCTGGTTGGTTCACCATTTTCTCAAACAGATGAGAACTCATATGGGGCAAAGGTCATATACACTGTTTAATGACATATGGTAAAACAATAAAGCAATGTTAAACTGCACATGTGGTTTTAATGTCCTCTTATCGTGCTTTTGAAATAGGGATTCAGTGAAAAATGAAGACGTGACATTTAGAAACAGAGAATCAGCACTCCCTAATAACTGAGTAGAAGCTAGCACAGCAAAAAAGCAACCCTGCCATTCCTGAAGAAGCACATGTTGTAGACAGTAGAAGAAAAAAGACCCTTTATATTTACCAGTGACCTTACAAAGATGGAATATAAGTTTAATACTCCAAGCACTGAAAGCATACACCCAGAAATGTGCTTCAAGCCTTGCCAGGATTCTCCAAATTAAGTGAAACTGGTTTTGCTATGGATTTCTGCCCACTTAAAATCAATGTCTGTCTGAAAACAAAGCCAACTCAGACATTCTATTGGGAAATGTTTTCCCCTCACTTTATTCAATGAAATTAATGATATAGTTCACATTTCTAAAGACACTCACCACAGATTTCTCTTACTTTGTAACTAATAACATTTCTTGCCAAATCTTAAACCCACATTTTTATAATTATTAAAACATTCAATTAAATGTCCATACTAAATTTTGTGAATGAGATTTATCTAAAGCAGTTTGTCTTATTTATTTTTTATCCCTCCCCCCTCCCGCACTGTATTTGTTTTCAAAAAAAATTTTTTTTTTTTTTTTTTTTGGGTCACACCCGGCAAAGCTCAGGGGTTACTACTGGGTTTTCGCTCAGGAATTACTCCTGGCAGTGCTTGGGGACCATACTGGAAAGCCGGGAATGGAACCTGGGTTGGCCGCATGCAAGGCAAATGCCCTACTTGCCGTGCTAACGCTCCGGCCCCTGTTTTCAAAAAATTTTAGGGAAGTAAACGGAGTGGAGGGGGACCTATTCTCCAAGGAATGAACCCAAGGTCCCATTACACAAAAGCGGGAATTTTCTGATGGGATGTGACTCTGATGAATCACATCCCATCAGATTTTGATGAAATTCCTAAGAAAAACTTAAGAGGATGAATTATAATCTAGAGTACACTAGTCTATTCTAGCAAATATTTAGTGGGGTCACACCTGGCGATGCTCAAGGGTTACTCTTAGCTCTGCTCTCAGGAATCACTCCTGGTGGTACATGGAGAACCATTTGGGGCGCCAGGGATCTAAACCATGTCAGCTGAGAGCAAAGCAAATGCCAGCCCCACTGTACAATATATCACTCCAGCCTCCTATTTTAGCAAATTTAAAAAAGAAATCATAAACTATTGTACAGATATAAATTGAATTTAGGGTAGAAATAAGTCAATACTAGTTTAAAAAAAACTCTAATTCCAAATTAAAAATCATAGAAACATAGATATTATGTGGATCATGCAGTTGTGCTGGGAAACTTAACTATCCCAATCACAGAGAAAATAATTTATAGTATAAACTATATTTCCTAAAAACAATAAAACAGAACTGCACCACAGAACTAAAACTTGATTTTTTATTAGATTCCAACAACAAGTCAAACTGATAATATAATTTTTTACAGTGCTCATTGGGAATCAAGACCTGATATTTCCGGAAGTACTCATTACCCACTGATCGATTTAAAATTTTAAGTACTCTTCATAGGTATAAGTTAAAAATATTGTACAGCATAGTCTTGAAAAACCACGTTTAAAATCCATTAAGTCTGTATTTTATTACTTCTCTTTATTATCAAAGCAATTAGTTACCAGAAGAAAAGCATTAGCAGATATATATGTGATTAAAAACATTTCCCTTTTTATTCTACTCCAAGTAATTAAAGAGTAGTTTCAGGAAACCTTAATTAGGCCTTTCTCTGAATATTATAGAATTCCTGCTGGGCAAAACCAAAAGTAGAGCTTTAATTCCAATTTCTGACATAAATTCAAGTCACTAAGACTACATTTTTTGAGTCTGTATAAATAGTTTCTTAATATCTTTCAATGCAGGAATGACTATCAGTCAAATTTAGGGCTAATATACTTGAAAACTCTAAAGCCACATGGAGCTTAGAATTAATTTCTTCCCATGGCATGGTGACCTATGCAAATCTCTGAAGCACATTTCTATTCTCTGTATGTTTCTACATTTTCATCTTAAAATGATGACCAATGAACTATAGAAATGATTCCTCAAAGTATAATTGTGGTGTCATTGGTGGAGGGAAGTGGACACTGCTGCAGGGATAATTGTTGAAAAATTGTATGCCTTAAGTTCAACCACGAGGAATTTTGTAATTTCATGGAAACTAAAAACATTATTAAATAAAAATAAATTTTAAATTATATTATAAAAATGACTATCAAGGGGCTGAAGCAACATTACAGCAATATGGACACTGCCCTGCATGCAGCTGCCCCAGATTTGATCTGAGGCACCACATTTGGTCACCTGAGACTACCAAGAGTGATCCCTAAGAGCAGAACCAGGAGTAGTAGTCCCTGAGCACAGGTAGCTGTAGCCCAAACACCTGATAAAAAAAAAATAGTGCAAAATTAGTCACTTGTCACTTGTCCTCCCATTGTTCATGGATTTGCTTGCGCGGGCACCAGTAACATCTCCATTCATTGGGAATGAGGTCCATTATTGTTACTGTTTTGGCATACTGAATACACCATGGGTAGCTAGCCAGGCTCTGCCTTGGCTCTGGGTTCATCCCAGGGGGCCCGGTCTTTTCTATGCCAGACTATCAACCATCCAGGGCCCATGGGGCAGAGTCCTGGGTGCACACAAAATCACGAGACTACAAACAATGCTGAACTGGAGAGATCTGAATGAGCTCTGAGGGTTGCGCCACTGGCAGCTCCTACAATGGATACTGTCCTAGGTATCTGCAAGATACCAGCACTGGGGAGAACAGGTGACATTTCTACATTTCAAACGAAAGGAAAAAGATTCCTTGGATTAAGAAAATTTTGTTATTTCATTCAATTTTTAAATTATTTAATACCAAGATAATACTTTTTCTCTACTTGGTTTTCCTTCCTCCTATTCCTTCTACTGAGCTGTTGTCGCATATCACTACAATTACATCTTGTGATTTTGCTTGTGATTTTAACTGGTCCCAATAACTGATAACTACTCTTAATATCCACATTAGCCCTTGGACATTAAAATAAATAAATAAAACACAAATAAAATGAAAGAAGGAAATGGGGAATAACATGAAAAGGCTTTGGTGGACATTTCAGCAAATGCAGTTTTTCAAACCCATCCAACACTCATTTGAAAAATATTTACTGAGCACCCATTGTGTCTCACTGTCTCATTTGTCACAACAGAAAGCAACAGGGAATAAAAACAAACCTAGACATATTACAGCAACTACAATGTTTGCATATAGTGGAAGAAAGGCAGGAAGCAAACTACCATGCCAAGGGAAAGCAGCACCACAACTGCGCCAAGGTTTGCTTTAAAGGAAAAGAACCTGGAGAAGCTTTACTCATCCAGGGATCGGACTGCTCCTTCTGGGTCCCCAGGGTACTCTAAGGGAGCTGCAGATGAAATTCTCATATTTGGGGGACACAGCATAAGATTAGGGAAGCTAGGAAAACAACATTTAGGATGAGAGGGGAATTGGTTGAAACAAAAGGCTGAAAAACATCATCTGGAGTAATAACTTGAAAGTACTGATAATGAGAGAAAGAAATGAAAGCACAAGGCAGGAATGTGCAAGAGCCAAAATGCTGACAAAAGATAACTAAGGAATTGTAAGGGCTTGAAAAGGGTCAAGTGTGGAGGCAACAAAGAAAGGCTAAATTTGGTCTGAGATAACGTGAGGTAGTAAGGAAGACTTAAAAAAGTCATAGCTAAGATTCTGGACCTACCAAGGATTTGAGGCCCTAATTCTTCCTATGTCTATGAAAATGTCATGTAGGATAATTGCTAAGCTTCTCCTTGAGTTATCTCAAATAAAATCAGTAAGCGCCAAGTCCTAAGGCCTTATTTCAACTTGGTTATCTTAGGCAGTCTTATCATTTTTCTTATCTTTAATGGAAATAAAATCATCAAGCCCATTTACAGCTCAGAGCCGTCTAGACAAGTGAATAGCAAATTTCATTTTAAAAGATAAAACAAGGAATATGTATACAAAAATGATATCTCAAAAACCATTAGAAGTAATCTATCAAAAAAAACACTAAAGTTTTATAATTCAGTTAGTTCAACAAATAAAAGAAGCAAAGCATTCTGGATGAATTTCTCTAAAAGGATGAATAATAATTAATGATAAATATCACATTCTAGGCTGCAGAGAACAGAAAGCTATGGCACAGCACAGGCCCTGTCTTCTTAGTTCAATCACCAGCACCATAAACCGGTCATACGTCAGCACTTCCAGAAGTTTTAGTGACTAACTTATAGCATTCAAAGTGTGGCCCTGATAAAAAATATTCTAGAAACTATTTGTTGCAATATTTTTTTTCTGTGTGACCAAAATAAAAACTAAATTAACTAAATCAAGCAAAATTTGTAGCAGGGATATATATCTATCTTTGTTGACTTGTCTCTGGGAGAAAAATATTTTAAAAGACAGTGACAAATGTGGAATAAGGAAAAGCCACAGGGAAATAGTTATTCATTGTACTTTAATTACTAAATACAAAGTGCGCGTTCCTTTAGGTCACTAGTCTAGTTACAGTGTAACTTTCAAACAGAAGTCTTTTAAAGAAAAACTTTTATAAATAGCAATCATTTCACGTCATCGGGAAATACAGAACATTTTGACTACAGAAATATGAATGCACATTACAATTATAAATTTGTCTTTCAAAGTTTGCAAGATTTGGGGCGGAGTGATAGCCCAGCGGGTGGGGCGTTTGCCTTGCACGCCGGCCTGAGCCGGCCGGGTTCGATCCCGGCATCCCATATGGTCCCCCAAGCACCGCCAGGAGTAAGTCCTGAGTGCAGAGCCAGGAGAAACCCCTGTACATTGCCAGGTGTGACCCAAAAGGCAAAAAAAAACAAAAAAAAAAAAAACAAAGTTTGCAAGATTTGGCCACACAGGCCAACAGTAGAATTATAATCATAATTCCCTTACAAAAATATTAGAAAACTTCTCATTTCAAGGGGAAAACACAAATCTGAAGAATAAACAAGAGACGCTACATAGCTAACTAGTCATAGATTACTGGTAGCCCTATACCAAATTAATGAGTGACAAGAACTCCACGTCAGATATTAATCAAATTCTCACAAATATTGTGACTGCTCGTCCCCACTCCTGGGAATTTGCTTTTGTATTCCTCACCATCCACGGCAGTATTTTAATAAAGAAATTCTGTGCAACTTAATGCCTACACATTTGAGTCTCCCATGAAAAAAAGAATCTAAGAAATGTTGATTGAAGGTATTTAAATAATTGAAATTTAGTTTAAAATGAAGTACAATTAATATGACTACTTGGTTTCTTCTCCAATGCAAAAAGAAAAGGAAGATCATATGCCTTTCTTGTGCCAAAACATTAATGCCTGAGAATTTGAAAAGTAAAGGAGTAACACTCAAAGCCCATCTGGGATTTGGGGAAAAAAATTCAAACACTCCTAACCACAACATTCATATGTTTTATATTCATACACAAATAGAAAACAGTAAGAATGATATGATAAAACAAGAACTTGGATATAAGGATCTAATATTATTTATATAAACAAACATCACTGATTCATTTTGATATTATTTATATATTAATCAGATATTATTTATATAAGACAAACATCACTGTTTCATTTTGTGTAAATACACATTTACAAAAAATGTATTTTCATTGTGTAAATACACAAATACAATAGTGTATTTAAACTGACTTAAATTCTCAAAAGTATCTAAATCATCACAACATACTTGAGAATATAAGTGAGTAATATATTCTGAAAGAATGGCTGCATTCAGAGTAGCCTGAAGGTTTAACAAGACATGATCTGTTAATTCTTTTTAAATCAATCTTTTGTTATCTTACTACCAGTATTACAAAACTTAAACTTCTAGGTGTTTCCCGTATACACAGTCCAACAGGGTTGAATCCCCAGCATCCTGTATGGTGTCTAAAGCCCTGCCAGAGCCAAGAGCGTGTGTGGCCAGGACCAGGACTGGGGATGTCCCAAAACAAGCATATAATTTAGGCTTCGGTTACTTACATACTATAACAGTCTCATTAACATTCCTGAAGTCTATGGTGCATATTCTATAATTCAAGAGTCAAAGACTACTAAGATCCAGGTAGCACCAAGACTTGATTATCATCCACTCCCGCATCAGACTTTCTAGTCTCTTGTGCACCGCCACATTTATCCCCCAATCCTTGCACATTCCAATCCCTCTATGTCCTAAGTTCAGACCACTCGCAGCCCACGTGTTTCTGAACTTGAAATCAAATGCTCCCTGCATCACTCCAGCCTGGCATTAAAACGCCTCTTGCTTTGCAGTTCTTTCTTTCTATAAATCTCCCTCAAAATACTTCCTAGCACACTCAGTATTCAAAAAGCACACTGTTTCTATATACCCACAAAAATTCTAATTTGAGAGCTCAGGTAAGACGAGATTTAAACTGGGGGAACAGCATTTGTATCTAGAGGTGCCAATAACTTTACTGAATGACTAATAAAAATACCTTTTGGGAATCAGGGAGACAGCTCAAAGGGGTGCAATCTATGCAGAAGCCCTGATAATGCTTGGTCCAGCCCCTAGGCAATGCCAGTCATGGCCCCGTGACTTCCTCAAACATTACCAGGATGACAGTGGTTGATCTCTCGCACCACTAGGCAGCACCACATTGCTGGGCCCTAGCACTGAAACCTCAGGTTCACACAACCATGCCAGAATCATTGAGAATGTTCCAGAGGCCTTCAAACACAGCTGAGGAGACCCCACAAATTTATACATATATACTTCCTTGCTCCTTTTGTTTATGAAGTGAAAGGGGAAAAAAAAAGAAAAAAAAATTAATAAGCATCTTCAAAGGTTGATAAACAAAATGAAATAAAGGTCATTACTGGCTTTGTAAAACAAGATATCAGTAAACTATATCAGTACAAAGATCGCGTGTTTTCATGACTTAATCTTGGTTTTCATTTTGTTCAGTAATGGAATTAACCAGAGCAAACTGACTACTGAAAACTCACTTAAATCTGTCAATTCTATTTAAACCATTCAGATAATTACTGAGCAGGCAAGCCCAATCTTACCAAATACTTTTACGAACCTTCTTTAAAAATTTGGTTTTGCACCCAGATTACAAGAGCATTAAAGGAATGCTTACAAATATCATTCATTATTCTATATGCCACCAAAAAAGTGAATTTTTTAAAAAATGATTTTAAACTACAGAAAGTAGCAATTGAAATAAAAAGATAACCCTTTGTTAAAAGTGTCTTTAGGAGTAAGAAAAAGTATCTAAAACTATGTCTAAACTGAATTCTACTTTATGCTGTTTACCTGTCAGACTAAATGCTTCTAAGACAGTCTGTACTTGAAGATGAATTATTACCTCTTTAGTCAATTCAATAAGTCACGAAGTTTAATGAGCACAAGAATGTGGGCCCAGCATCTCTGTAGTGGATACCAAAATCAATAATCTCTGCCAAAGAAATATAAATTTCAACTGACAGGACAACTACAACTGCAAGTAACCTAAAACAAAATGCACTTTTGCATACTGGTATTCATGTGCTTAAGACCTAAGATAGTTCAGGAAAAAAAAAAAAAACACTGTGGGACCTAAAGTCTTGAAAAACCAGGTAGAAGCAAGGCTAAAAGAATTATCAGAGCAAGTTGTGAACACAAGACAATACCAAAGCCCCACAGCAAGAAATAATAGAAACATTGACTAGGAAAACTCAGGGTGGGGGGGCCGGGTGATAGCCCAGCAGGTAGGGCGTTTGCCTTGCACGCAGTGGCCAGTGCCGGCCCGGGTTCGATCCCGGCATCCCATATGGTCCCCTGAGCACCGCCAGGAGTAATTCCTGAGTGCAGAGTCAGGAGAAACCCCTGAGCATTGCTGGGTGTGACCCAATAAAGCAAAAAAAAAAAAAAAAAAAAAAAAACTCAGGATGTGTACACCAATATTAGCCTGGCAAATAAGAAAGGTAGTAAAGTGATTGACTCAAATTTGCAGATTGATGTGAGAAAAAACGTATATGTAATAAAGATTTGGGGTATCTGTGGTACCATGCACATAAAGCAAGCTACAAATTCACAGCCAAGAAAAACATAACTCAGGGTATTAAGTTTCAATTCTACCAATTTACCACTTTGTATCATTGTGCAAAAACTTATTTCCAGGAATAAAAATACACTTCTGAGAATAAACAGCTATTATTTCAAAAGCTTTAATTATATTATGTGTCATTTAAATATTCTGGGTTTCCAAAACTCCATGTGTTTTCATTTAAATGTCATAATTCTAGTAAGGTGGGTTTTGTCTTCAAGTACCACAAATTTCATCATAAGTAATAAAAACTTGTCCTGAAGAAACTTCTGATAATTATTCTGAATGATAAATAGCATTAAATAAACAATTAAAAAGTTATGAATATAATCATATAGACTAAGATCCTAGACTTAAAAACAACAAACTTGCATTCCATTCTAATTCAGGTTAGTAAATACTTGTTTTTACAACTTTTTATAATCAGAAATCAGCACTTTTTGAGATTATATACATGCACTAATAAGAGGTGAAATTTAATACATAAAACTGCAGGTATTTATAAAATGAAAGCAAAAAAAAGGGAAAGAAACCAAACAGACAATAAAATTGGGTCATGTTGATAATATCATCAAATGAAAGAGAATAATTTAAAAATAAGGTACAATGACTGCCTTAAACAAACTGTGTTATGAGAAATTTTGTAAATCACCATGTTTAAATAAATAAAGTACAAGGATTTTTCACAGCAGTGAAACTGTGAAACTTTAAACACTGTCCTTTAAAAAATAATAAATAAAACAACAAATTCAAATTCTGTCTTAAACTTTAAGGGGAAAATCATTCGACATATATGAATTACTTTTGATGATTAAACAAATATACAGTTATACTTTGCCACTAAGCTTGGCATAAACAAGTCTAATTATAACAGAAGCAATTAAAAAATGTTCATAGTCAAAGAGATAATACAGCGGGTAGGGCATCTGCTTTGTACACATCCAAACAGGTTCTATCCTTGGCACAACATATGGCTCCCTCAGCCCTGCCAGGAGTGATCTCTGAGCACAAAGCCAGCAGTAAGTCCTGAAGATTATCAGATGTGCCCCCCCACCCACCCAGCAAAGAATATTTAAAAAAGGAGAAAATTTTGCCCAACACTAAATTAAAAAAAAATATATATATATATATATATATGTATCACTGTCACTGTATCACTGTCTTCCCGTTCATCATCGATTTGCTCGAGCGGGCCCCAGTAACATCTCCATATGTCCTATGTCCTATACATATATATATATATATATATATATATATATATATATATATATATTTAGAAATACTTCACTATAAAGGTTAATTTTATACAATTACAGCACATACAAAACACAGCTATTTTAACCTAGTCTATCTCTTTTTCTTTTTCTTTTTGGGTCACACCTGGTGATGCTCAGAGATTACTCCTATTTCTGTACTCAGAAATGACTCCTGGCAAAGCACAGGGACCATATGGGAGGCTGGGGATTTAACTCGGGTCAGTCCACATGCAAGGCAAATGTCCTACCCACTGGGCTATCACTTCGTCCCCAAACCTAATCTAACTCTTGAAGTAGTTCATAAAGCAAAGTCACAAAAAATGGATTTATGAAAACGATGATTTATGCACTCATTATAAAAAAACATGTTGTTGAGCAAAAATACTAAAATAAGTATAATTCATCTCTGAGTTATTTTGCAAATGCATTTGTCAATCTGCAAATCCATATACATATATGTATATAACATATACACATATACACAGAGACTAGAGACCATAACTACATTATACTTCCAACACACTTGGCAAATATCAGAAATACTCATACTGTAAGTCTAGAATTGTTTTACAGCTAAAGTTAATAATCATTTGAATAGAAAAGTAAAAATATAAATATTTTAGTTGGAGCACAAAGTTTCTCTGAAAGCCAAATTAACAGATTCATCAAAATATATGAGGTGAAAGTAGCTTCTGTAACTTCTACACTCTACAATCAGCAGCAACTAAGTGGTTATGCTAGTCAGTCTGGTCCTTAGGAAATAATGGCATTATTTTGTTGTGCTGTTTCATATGTGTATATTAGTTCCCTTGCTCCTGGTAAGTCTCAACTCTCATTTCCACAAATGTATCATTAGAATTTTGTGCTAACTTCACAGAAAAAAAAAGTTATCTTTATATACAAAATCACATTTACACTAAATATATTAGGGTTTAGAAAGAAGCTGCTGACAGAGAGAATTTAAGACAGTGAAAGCAAGAATTGTATCTAATAAAAGTATGTATCATCTATAAATGGCCAAGGCACTAAAGTTCCCGCTCATCAATGAGAGATTGCCCACACACACTCATTTCCTTCTTCGTACACAGCTCACACAGGGAAAGAAAACAGTCCCAATTACAAGAGAGAGAATACACTCATTTGTCTTAATCCCTTCAGCCATAATTAAGTTACATGAAGTTCACACAGACACACAGTTAAAATACTAAAGTTGAAAGAATGCAAAAAAAAGGTGTTTTAGGATAACTTACAAGAATATTAAACTACAAAGCAATAAAATACATAATGAAATAACTAAACTTCTCTCTTCTAAGAAAATCAGTTTCTATATCAGAATTAGTGCACACAATTTATTCAGTTTTAAAAAAGTCATGGAGGGGCGGTGCAATATTCAAATGAGTAGGATGTTTGCCTTGCATGTTGCTAACCCAGGTTTGATCCTAAGCATCCCATATGGTCTCCCAAGCACTGCCAGGAGTAATTCCTGAGAGCAGAGCCAGGAGCAACCCCTGAGTATCACCAGGTATAATACAAATAGCAAAAATATAAAAAAAAATTAAAAAGCCCTAGGAACTTTTCCATCTCTAAACTCCCCATTAGTTTTGTTTTAGAAGAAACTAGTTATTAATAGTTATTACTGTATCACTGTATCACTGTCTTACCGTTCATCATTGATTTGCTCGAGCGGGCGCCAGTAACATCTCCATATGACATGTCTTATGAAAGTAGAGCCCAAGGGCACCTGCTTGCTCCAGGAACATAAAGAGCCTCAAACCATTCCATCAGGTCATGGGAATGAGGTCTATAAATGTTACTGGTATCTGGCATATTAAATACGACACGGGTAGCTTGCCAGGCTCTGGAGTGCGGGTAGCATATTCTTGTAGCCATCTCAAAATCCAGCATTTATTGATGAACCATGCGGCCGCTTGGTTCGCGAGCCGGGCTGTGATAGGCTGGTCTGCTGGGTGGAGTTCTGATGAGGGGGAAGTCCGGATGTGGAAAATGGAGGTCCTCATGGAGTGGGGGCCGTCTGGCTTGTTGTGAAGCTCTGCTGGGGTGGCGGGCCAGGGCTAGAATCTGTCATCAATCCCGGGCACCTCATGAGCGGCTGGGCACAGTGAGAGCCAGTAGCAGCTCTGCCCCATGTCTGTCTCTGGATCCATTAATAGTTAAAACTGCCAAATATTTAGTTTTTTACTTGTAATTTGTATAAAAATGTAAGTGTTTGAAAGTAAGGTATCCTGGCCTGAGTGGTAGTTAATAGTTAGGAGGGCCGTAATATATGGTTATATAAAATATTTCATCTTTAGCCTTGCAAGTAGCAAATGGGGCTGGAGTGATAGCACATACAGCAGGTAGGGCATTTGCCTTGCACAGGACTGACCCAGATATGATCCCAGACATCATATATGGTCCCGCAAGCACAGTCAGGAGTAATCCCTCTGTGCAAAGCCAGGAGTAACCCATGAGCATCTCTGGGTGTGACTCAAAATGAAAAAAAAGTATCAAATGAAGTTATATAGATGATTAGCATAGGATATTTTACTTTCTTTTAGACTTATTCTTGGATCACATTGGAGAGTGCTCATGGTTACGCCCATCTCACACTCTGAGATTACTCCTAGCTGAGTTAGGGAACCAAATAGGGTGCCAGGGAAGAAACCCAGGTCATCATTGCAAGGCAAGCACCCTACCCATTATACTACCACTCAGGCCAGGATACCTTACTTTCAAACACTTACATTTTTATACAAATTACAAGTAAAAAACTAAATATTTGGCAGTTTTAACTGTTCTCATTTTATAGTATTCAGAAAACTGCTCTAGATTGTCATCCTGTCCTTTAAACCCATATACAAAATAATTCAGTTGCTAGCTTATTGTAATATTGTAGACTCTAGAAGATAGGTGATATATGATATACAACCCAAACAGTATTAAACTCTGCTTACGACCAATAAAATTATAAAGGTGACTTATGCACCTTCGTAAAGGCCAAGTGCCAGAGTGAATGGTCTCATCACTGAGTCCACTTAGTTTTACCAATATGTAGTATCCTCTCATAAAAACCAAAACTACAAAAAAAAAATGTTAACGATTTTACAATGAAAGGCCCGATTCTGTAATCATTTCTGCCCGGGCAAGAAAGAAAAGAATGAATCTCTGCAAGCCAAATAGAAAAAAGAAACTGATTACGAAGGTCAGTGGAACTTCAGCATTGATAGCGCTGAGAATGCCAGCACAGAAGATGGTATTATAACCACCCAACCAAGGACTCGGGTTTTGTAGATTCCCAAGTACTGAAACATACTTTAAATAAATATAAACACATGCATTCCCTGTTTTGTTTCACTGACTTTACTGTTTGTAGAGATCTGTGTTTTTCAAAGAATCTCCTTCAACAACATAATTTTGGCTTGCTGAAGAGTAAGATGTTTACAAGTATTTTTTTCAGCAATGAAGTATATTTACACTAAGGCATAATGATGTTATTGGTCACTAAACAGACCACAGTACAGTAGTCTATATCAAAATATGTGATGTGTTTCATTTACATATATTATTTGCAATGTTTTAGAACTGAAGCAGCAGAATCTGCAAATAATTTGCATATAGCATTTGTGTTGTGCCCAATAAATTCCCTTCCTTTTTCTTCAATAATCTTATCATTTTTAACAGCTCATTATTCCAGTCTTTGCCCACTTCTTTGTCCCAGTTCAGAGAAAGAAACGGTTTCTCATTTCCATTATCTCTTCTTATTTCTTCTCATGGACCAAATTTAAACAAAAATAAATGTGAACTTTGTTTTTTCTTTTCTTTGCTTTTTTTGGGTCACACCCGGCAATGCTTAGGGTTTACTCCTGGCTCTTTGCTCAGGAATTACTCCTGGCAGTGCTCGGGGGACCATATGAGATGCTGGGCTCAAACCCGGGTCAACCGAATACAAGGCAAACACCCTCCCTGCTGTGCTATCCCTCCGGCCCCAAATATGAAAATTTGAGTCTTGGAATACCCAGTTCAAATCAATTATAACCATACAAATATACGTGTGTGCATTGTCATAGTCTGTTTTAATATAAAAACCTTAAAAAATTGTTTCATACCAAGGCCCAGAAAAATGGTCAGTGATAGAACACTTGCCTTGTATGTGTAAAGCCATGGTTTAAAATGTGGACACAATATCCCCCCAGCCCCACAACCAACACCATGAGCTATCCATGAGCACTGAGCCAGGAGCTGCCCCTGGGCAGAGTCACATGTGTCCTGAATACCAAACAAACTACAACAAACAAAAACTTGCTATATACAGTCAACATTTTATTTTGTTTGTTTTGGGGCCACACCCAACTGTGTTCAGGGCTAACACCTGGCCACTCCTTACTTTTGTGCTCACAGGTCACAGGGGGACCATGTGGGTACCAAGGATAGAACCAGGGATAGCAAGGTAAGGGCCTGGTCTGCTTCATTATCTTTTCAGCTTGAGTCATTATTAAAAAACAAAAAAAGAAAACTGTTTCATTACTGAGTCTTATGTGCCACTATAACTACAACTGCAATTTTATTTATAATCATCACTACTCACTTGCATTTAAATATAATACACATGGAGTTTATACATATGTACATACACAAACTAAAAGTATTTCATTTATTTAACAAAAAACAACACTCTTGAATGATTGGGCTAAAGTCTCTGAGCAAGCTGGCAAATATGAAAAACATAAATGCCTCACATTTCTCAGGCTTGCTAATTTGCTAACACTTCAGAAAGAGCTCAAATTCTATTCTTAGGTTGAGCATTTCAACAGGCAAAAAAGCTCATATTTCCATAGCTAGTCCACTCTGGAGTTAACTGGGACTCTCTATTTTGGGCACTCTTTATAAGAAACCCTCCCTTTTGAGAGTAAACAAAAATATTGTTCTCATTAAGAGATATATGTTGCAAGGTTAGTATTTCTTCAAGAATATGGGATCAAAATGAACTAAATCTATGAGAGTCAAGGGAAATAATAGTAGGACCCTTTTGACATAATTAGTCAAATGACATAAATGACATAATTAGTCCATTCATGAGAAAGGCTTCAAATCCAGGGAACAGAAATTAAAATTGTGCTCGTCTGTTTATTCTATTCTTAGTATCCTGCCTATCTCTCCCTTTTTATTTTGTTTTTTCACCTTGTGGTTTCTAGCCAAAGAAATGATGTGTTTAAGCAACATATAATAGTAATATATAATAATTTACAACTATCACCGTCATCATGCTTCCCAGTCTATAGAAATGATTAACAACAGTTAGAAACATCAAGATTTTCTGATTTATAAGTTTACTGCTCCTTATATCATAGCAACCGAGTTGCTTCCCCAGACTGGAGCAGAGCAAGTGCCTGAGCCTACTGTGTCATCAGCTCGCCTGTCTTGTTGACATGCTATCTGTGTGTGGTTGGGGTTCCTGTTTATGGCTCAGAAAAGCACTTGTTTATAAAGTCCGTTCAATGCCCCATTCATCCGAGAAGTTAAGTGTGCTGAAATTAAAAGGCCGTGCTTGAACTTGATAAGTGAAAGGACAGTGGATAGAGATCTAAACAGCTTTGTATCAGGCCCTTACAGAAAGGCACAAAAACTCCAACATTGCCTCTCACATTCTTCCTGCTT
Organism: Cryptotis parvus; assembly: GCA_021461705.1. Taxonomy (NCBI): domain Eukaryota; kingdom Metazoa; phylum Chordata; class Mammalia; order Eulipotyphla; family Soricidae; genus Cryptotis; species Cryptotis parvus. Next base: position 66,084 of record JAJIBD010021771.1, read on the forward strand.
CTACTCAAAATAGATAGCAAGTTTAAACTTTACTAAAACAGCTGTTTCTGGCTACGATCAGTGTCACCGACAAACAGAACCATACAGAACAGAAAGCTCCCAGGCCTGACCTCATCTTTTGATTCTTTTGGCCAACTTCCATCCACACCATGAAGGGAAAAGGGCAAGAGGGCCAGTTAGGACAGACATTTTCAACTCCACACACTATTTTTGTGGTACCCCAAATCTTCAGTTGACAGTCATCTATCTGTTTAAGGAACACACAGGTGTTGTTGTGTTACTTGATTACTTTATATTCTACTTCCAAATTAATCAGCTCTTATTGTCTTGTGGTCACTGACACACACCTTTATATCAATAAGTGATTGCCTTTTTTTTTTTTTACTAGATTACTCTTCCCTGCTACCGAACCTGAGCTGCAGTCTGCACCTCAGTGGCCTGGACCTTTGTAAAGGATGCTTTTCTGTGTCTGTGATAAGTAATCTCTGCTTTTGTTGTCTTTGCTTTGGCTTGGGGGCCTCGCCAGGCAGAGCTCAGGGCTTACTTCTGAATCTGTGTTCAGGATCACTCCTGGCAGGACCCTGGGGATCATTCAGGGTGAGAATCAGACCCCAGGTAGCAGCTAAGCAAAGCAAAAGCCCTAATTGCTGTACTATCACTCTGGTCCCACAATCAATCTCTTTGTTTAATGTTGCAACCAATTTCCTCTAGAGCTTACACTTTAGCTTGCCAAGATTTCCCATATTCTGTGCCCACAAACCCTCCCCTGCCACCGGGGCACTAAGCACTCCACCTGGATGGCTTATGTCTCCACTCCTATCATTTCTCCATTTTATTCCTGCCTCTGTGTCCCTCCTGCCAAACTAATTCTATAAGGCTAAACTCCACCCGTGTTTCAGTTTCTTTTTGAAGAGACCCCAAATATGCTGCTGTCTCTCTATTTCTCCCCTGACTTTTGTGATTCCTACTCTACCTTTAAGTTTAAACAAAGGCTTTGAACACATAGACTGCTTCCTCCAGAGTTCTTCTCCAGCACCAATTCCTGCTGGAGTACAGTTAACTTTGGGGTCTGCAATTTAAACCTATATGTGCTCTTTTCCTATAAAGTCAGAATTCCAAAACCTCTTTTGGGAATTTACAGATTTATAAATGGTTTAATCCACACAATCTCTTCTGCAGTCCAGCTGAGTCTTTAGATGGGTGTGGAAAGGTCTTTATTCAAAGAGTAATTTTATGCATAAGGGTTCTTGTAAAGAGTACTATTTGTAGATCCTATGAGAGCCTCAAATTCAAATGTCAAGCACTTCCCTTGTTATGCATGTAAAACAGAAAAAGAGAGAATAGGCAGCTTTTCTGCAGTCCAAGCAAAGCTACTTTAGTTAACAAATATGTACCTACAACCCAAACCAAATGACACATATTTCCCGTCAATTCAGCAGGCCGACTACCACAAACAAAAGCCTTGCTCAGAGAAACACGTATATATTCGGGCTGACTTCAGTAAATTCCATCTTTTCCTCTGGGCTCCTTTCTACACAGCTTATTTCCCTGGTACCTATCATGAAGTCCTTTTCTACTCAAACTGGCATATGGTAATGACAATGGAAAGACAAAAACTGACATCAGTTGTGGAACAGCAGGTGGTAGAACTGGGAGGAGAGAGTCCATGGAGTAACCAGAATCAAGCAGCAAGGGGGTCAGCAGCAAGGGGTCAGTTCTGTTTCACAAACCACCGTGAGAGCAATTTCACTCTGATACCTGATCCAACTAAATTTTGACCTACTTGAAGATAAATAACCTCAACTCCTTGTGGACAGAGCCATGCACAATTTCTGAGTATAACTGTGAAAAAACAAACAAACAAGAGCACTGCTAATCAAGTCATCTTTGCTTTGTCTATAGTCTTACCCTAACATCTTTACAGACTTTATCACTAACTGGAATGTCCAGTATTTGTCTATGTCAATGTCATGATCTGTCTACCCCATTAGACTTTTATACTCCATGAGGCCTGGGTGGTGTATCTATTTTATTCACCACCGAACCTCTTGTATCAGGAAAACATGCCTGGAATATGTCAGAATCCTCAATGCAAAAATTGGGAAAGAAACATTCAACTTAGTCATGGCCCTTTCTTCCTTTCAGTTTCAGAACCAATATGCTATTTAGAGACTATGTCAAGATTTAAAACCAGGGCAAGGAAACTGTTTCTTTAAATTGATACTTTGAATTTGATTCCATGTTCCCATCTCCCTATCTCCTGATTTAGTAGATAAAGCAGCACAGGGATTGAAAAGGGAAAGGGCAGAGGACAAAATGAAGGAAGAAAGAAAATATGCAAAAGGTGTAAACTGTTTTGTTTCCCTGATAGTTTCTATCTACTCTCTACATCCATATGGAAAAAGAAACAGACTCAAGTTTTGGTCATAATTTACTTATGACCAAGATGGTGCCAAAAACAGAGTAGATTTAGAGAGTAGAGTTGATCTACTCTCTAAATCCATATGGAAGAAGAAACAGGCTCAACTTTTGGTCATAATTTACTTATGACCAAAATGGTGCAGAAACAGAGTTCATGCTTAAAAAATATTGAAAACAAATGATTTTAAAACTTGAGACCCACTTAACAGTAAATTTACTGCCGTGTATCTTTGTCTCTGTTTTCAAATTAAAAATCCCTCATCAAATTGTCTGAAAGGTGCCAAAGTATTTTATTATTAGCTGAAATTACTAAATGCAAGCAAGGAAAATATAGTTCAATAGTCTGGAGCACTGTATATATGGGCAATGTGAGTTGAACCCAATACTGATTGATTACCTAAGCACCACAAAACATGGCGACTGCACAAGCGAAAGGAAATTCCTATCTCATTTTGACTGACACATCCTGATGAAAATGTATGAAGAAAATAATTGAAGGAGGCAGCTGTTCCATCTTAGGTTGATATTAATGCACAGGACCAAGTAAACCCCAATTTTTCCATTCATATTTTTCTGAAAGATGAAAAGCACCTTTGAGAGTACTTTGATAATATAAATTCATGAAACTAGGCAAAATCAATTTGCCCATATTTCAATTTTAAGATTAATTAAACACCTTACGTACAAATCCAAACACTTCTGGAATTTAAAGTAAAAAAATTATGGATTTCTAAAGATCTCTAGAGTAAAATATCCCCAAATTATTTTTAATTAGAGGTTCAAGTTTGTAGTGCAACTTAATAAGAGAAAAGTAGCAGGTATTTCAAACAAAATTCATTATCTTTTTTTAGCAGATAAATTAACCTACATTTAGTAAATATGTAAAACACACTCTATTAGGACTAGAGAAATAATACTGAGGTCAACATACTTGTTTTGCATGAGGTCAGCCCTGGTTGAATTCTCCCTGTTGCATATGGTACCCCTAGCACCACCAGGAGTAAGCTCTGAACAAATTTAGTCAAGAAGTCCCTGAGTGCTGCCAGATGTGGTCCAAAAAACCCACTAAAAAAAAACAAAAGTCCTCTATCAGTTGTTCTTAAACTATCAGTTGTTCTTAAAAATATAATAAGTCATATTTTAGAAAATACAGTAAAACAAAAGGCAAGAATGTCTTAGAATTTGCATGCACTTATATTTACACAACAAACACATAGTGAGATTTGAAACAGCCACAAATAAAAAGCTTGGAAATGTTACAACACTGCCCTTCTTTCATAATTACCCAGCAAGTTTCACATGAAATGTGAAAGACTGAGTAAGGCTGGACAGTTTAATGTAATTCGATGTAACCTAACAATTAGAAATAAAAGAATCATTCAATGAAGTTACATACCATCGTTGGTTTCTGGACTGAAAATGACAAACCAAACAATGATTTATAAAAAATGTTTCACTCATCGTTATGAAACTTCTTTTTCCTAATACTCAACTCCCACACGAAAGTTGATTCCCATAACATTAACAATTTCTTGTAAGTGATATTACTAGTCAAAAGGTTTCAAAGGGCATTTTTTTTCACTATAATATGAGCCCACAATTTTCCCAGCCAAGTAAATGAGTTTCACCAATGTGTGTGTATTCAGGAATAATGCCAGTCACCTGGTCTCTATTAAGGGCTAAGAGCTCTACTGACCTGGACAGGCAGGCAAACATAAAAGGGACAGCAAAAAGCTTGGAAAATGAAGGTAAAAAGACATCACAAAAATTAAAATCATGTGATCCTGCTTCTCGAGGTGTTGCAGCTGTACTGCGGTGCCCTCACTGCGTTGGCAGGTGGCTGATAGGAGACAGGCTTCTCTACACCCAGGGCTCTGCCCCATGGGCCCTGGATGGTTGATGGTCTGACATAGAAAAAGACTGCCCCCCTGGGATGATCCCAGAGCCACAGCAGAGCCTGGCAAGTTACCCGCGGTGTATTTGATATGCCTAAAACAGTAACAGTAATGGACCTCATACCCAACGAATGGAAATGTTACTGGTGCCTGCTCATGCAAATTGATGAACAATGGGAAGACAAGTCACAAGTGATATGTGACAAAATCACATGGTATCTGGGCTATCACTGGGTTATCCCCTGCTTGCCCATCAATGGGTTATAAAATTCAAGCGAATGAAGAAAAATCACAAGATGTTTTAGTACAAAACAGCTGCCTTAAATGAAGCATAACAATACTAAAGAAACTTATTAGAATGACTTATTAGAATGAGTAACATAAAATATAGTTAATAGAAGCTCTTCTACTTCACAGGTTACTAATATACAAATTTTAGACTTAAATTCCCGGGAAGAAAAATGCAGGAGAAATGAACACTTTCAGCACAATGATGGATTCTAACATATACTTCTGGCTGCCCATGACAGAAACCATGAATCAGGGCTGGCACTGGTTTTTGTTTGCTTGTTTTCCCCCTCTTACCTAAAAGTACAACACTGTAGTCTAGGAGGTGGTCAAAGAGCAAAGAATAGTGTCATCCCTGTCATTCCCACCACATGGCCAAGATGACTCATAACTATCTTCACATCCGAACCAGTGGGAAGCAGGAAATATGGGAGTGAGAGCATGTGGCCTTTAAAGGCAGGCTCCAAAAAACTGCAACGGTGCACCTCTACTCATAGTGGTTAGTCAGAATTTACTCAGAGAGCCACATCAGCTCCACATGAGCAGGAAATATTCCACTTACTATGAATGGGCAGATAACTATGGGGCAACAGATTATTCTCCCTTTGTTCTGATTCTGGATTTCAGTATGGGGCCACACTAGACAGTACTCAAGGCTGATTCCTAGCTCTGAATTCAGAGTTCACTCCTGGTATAGTCAGGGACCATATGGGGTACCATAGATCACAGCTGTGCATCAAGTCAATTACCCTACCCACTGTAATATCACTCTGGCCCCAGGAAATAAATTTTCACAAGAAAACTAAGCAATGAATTCTAGAAGAAATTAGCAATATTTAACACAAATGACAATGACAACCATACCCTGGCCACACACACTGAATATCTATTGTAGTCTATATAGAGAGAGAATTGAACCCAGTTAAGTGAAGACTTTTCACTTTCATTTTTTCTCTTTAAGTGTTTTTTTTTTTTTTTTTTTTTGCTTTTTAGGTTACTTGTCACTAGTCAATGGCACTTGTCTTCCCACTGTTCATCGATTTGCTCGAGTGAGAACCAGTAATGTCTCCATTCGATGGGAATGAGGTCCATTACTGTTACTGTTTTTTCATATCGAATACACCAAGGGTTGCTTGCCGTGGCTCTGGGTTCACCAAGGGAGCCCAGTCTTTTTCTATGTCAGACAATCAACAATCCAGGGCCCACGGGGCAGAGCCCTGAGTCTAGAAAAGCTTGTCTCCTGTCTGCCACCTGCGGACGCAGCCAGGCATCGCAGCTACACCTGCAAAACAAGTAGTGCTCAGGGATTACTTCTGGCTCTGCATTCAGGAATTACTCCTGGCGGTGCATGGGGGATCATAGGAGATGCTGGGAATCAAACCCAGTTCAGCCATGTGCAAGACAAACACCCCACCTGCCATGAAAACAGGATTATATGAAGCAAGCATTTTAAAGAACACCAAAATGGATGTTTCAAATTTTAGTTTCAAAATCTTTTTCAGCCCAATAAATAAACTATGAAGCATGTACCAGTAAGTTTTAAATATTATCACTCTTGATTGCAGGACAAAATACTCTCACTTTTCCTGATAACTTACAATTACATGCATTTTGTAAATTGTTTACATGTTAAAAGCATGTTAAATTAACTAACCTGAATACAATTTACCTAATTTCACAAATAATCAGGTCTAATGTTGGAATACATGCCCTTAAACCCAGAGTCCCTGCATCAGTAAGGTTAATAGCCTCTGCATTTTGCCTGACACTATCATTTACTATTCATATTGGTAGATTGGGGGCAGATATGGAAGAGACATTTGATCTTAAAACATTATGTGGCAGAATATTCTTATCGTGGTTCTTGCTAGCTTCAGTGCAATCCTCTCTTTAAATTAACTGAATTTAACTTAAAGGGAGATCTTATTTTACATAAAATTAGCATATCAATGAACCCAAGAACCTGAACTACAGGAATATAAAATCTTGCCTTCATTTTCTCTGGAAAAATTCCTCTGAGATTTAGAAATAAAAACAATATCCTAGAGTTATAATCTTTATCTTCAACCCCTCTCCCATAAGGCACTGCTGTCAATATCAATAGTATGTGTGTGGTATAATCTCTTTACAAATTATTGATTGAATCATGACAGGAAAAGCCTTCTAGTTGGAATATTTAATAGGCACTTGAAATTACCAAATAAGGCCGTCCTTTGTTTATATAATGGACATTTAAAACCTTGACTTGATTTCCTAGAGGAAGCAACATTTCCTATTGAAGTCTTTTCCTCTAAAGTAATTATTTCCCCTGAGTCAGCATTCCAAGGATCTGAATGTTTTCCTCCAGTAAGGGAAGTTTGGTAACCTTGATACAGGATGAATCTTATACAGCATGGCATTATAACAAGATCAATTAAATTTTATTGTGAGTTTTCAGGAAAAAAAAAAAAGAACCCATACCTCCCACCCCTAAACAATAATTTATAACTTTCTGCTTGGGCAGAAGTGACAGTACAGCAGTTAGAGCACTTGCCTGGAATGTGGCCAGGACATCAGGGTTTGATACTCAGCATCCCATATGGTTACCTAAGCACTGCCAGGAATAGTGTCTGAGTGAACAGCCAGGACTAACCCCTAAACATTGCTGAGTTTGCTCCCAGAACAAGACAAAACCCAAAAAATGGTGATTTTTTTTTCTGTTCTGTTTTATTTCAGAAAACCTGCAGGGCTAGGGAGATGGCTCAAAGTACTGGTATTTTTGCAAGCAGGAGTCCCATATTTAACCCCAAGCACTGCATGTTCTCCCAAGCACTGCAGGAAAATGCCAAAAAATAATAATAAAAATAGAATAAGTCTGAAGTCCAAGATTTCATTTTAAAATTGAAACAAGAAAAAGATAAGAAAATAATTCATTATATTTCCAAGACAGAGCTATTTTGGTAAGGCAGAGTAAGTTTGACGCCTGCATGTAATCAGATGCTTATCTCATGAGTAGCCTAAGTGAAGCTGAATGTCCACCTCAATTTCTATTTAAAAAAAAAAACGTGGGCAAACTTAATAGTCACAAAGTTTCCAAAAACTGGCCCACTCTTTCAAGTGCCGAGTGCCCACTGTGAACACAGCTTGGATATATCTAGCACAAGCTAAAATAAATGAAGCAGGAAAAACAGAAATCAGTAGCATCAAACGTCAACATGAACAACAAGCAAAGTATATAAAATGCAATCTGTCACGTAAATATGACTGTATGATGTGATACTCTGTCAGAGACTTTTTTTCGTCTTTGTGTTGTTTCCAAGAGACTCACATACATGGGTCAGAGCTGCTACCGGCTCTCCCTGTGCCCAGCTGATCATAAGCACCGGAAAGGGAAGGCAGGTTCTAGCCCTGGCCCGCCATCCCAGCAGAACCTTGCAAGAAGCCAGAGGGACCCCCATACCATGAGGGCCCCCATTTTCCACATCTGGACTCCCCAGCACATCAGAGCTCCACCCAGCAGAAGAGCTGATCATAAGCCCAGCTTGTATGGCCACTTGCGGCCGTGTGGTTCATCAATAAATTCACGAGATGAGAGGTGAATACAAGAGTATCTTGTATCTTGAATACAAGAGTATCAATAAATTCACGGAGATGAGAGGTGAATACAAGAGTATCTTGTATCTTGAATACAAGAGTATCAATAAATCACGGATGAGAGGTGAATACAAGAGTATTCGCACAGCAGAGCCTGACAAGCTACCCACGTCTTATTTTGTCAGGGAGCTGCTGGGGTTCCCAACAATACCAGGAAGCAAGTTCCCTTCTACCTCCGAAATTGGCAAGGAATGGATGAAAACTCAGGAATCCGCTGCAGTTTTAACAGGCTTTACTATCACAGGTTCCAATATACAATCCAAGAGCAGGGAAAACTCCAGACTCTGAGTTCCCAGCTAGGCCCCAGCCACATGTAGGCCAAGATGGTTGCCAATACGTCTTGAAGCCCAACAGAAAACAGAGAGGGACGAAGAGGCAGACACCAAGGGAAGTCAAAATGGCAAAAAAGCGCCTTCTCTCTTCTCCCAGCTTATTTTATAGATAGAAATTGCCAAAACTTCCCAGCCGGGTCCACTGTGGGCTGGGCTATCTAGAGATGAATACAGGTAAGCAACTCCATTGAAATGCAGCACGTCAGGTGGCTTTTTGGCTTTCAGAAGTGCCAGAGCTGATTCAATGCCGCCCTAGCAGAGCTGGGAGGGGCTGCAAGCTAAGCTTAGCTGAAGCTTAAAGTAGGGTGTGTCACCCAACAGTATTTGATATGCCAAATACCAGTAACAATTATAGACCTCATTCCCATCACCTGATGGAATGGTTTGAGGCTCTTTATGTTCCTGGAGTGAGCAGATGCCCTTGGGCTACACTAGTATGTGACAGTACATATGGTGATGTTACTGGTGTTCACTAGAGCAAATCGATGAACAATGGGAAGACAAGTGATACACGTGACAAGTGTTGTTTCCATACTACTCTCTGCCTCGCCTATCAGATACCCAGCCATACTCAATGGCTGTGTATAAAATCAATGGATGTGTGTAAAATCAAAAGAGTGAAAGAGAAAAAATTAAAATGAAACAAAAATCAGAATTTCAGGATTCCTACACTGCTGAGAAACCCCATACCCAAGAACTCCAACACATGTATTCACATACTTTTAAACTATGTGATGCCCTCCATGACAACCTCACCCAAGCAATAATTAACTGGGATAGATTCTCCATAGATTTACACAAAGAATCTGCCACTGGAAATCCTTTGATCCCCTGGTTGAGCCTGATTCCATGAACTATGCAGATACTACATATCTTCTGAAACATTCAAAACAAAAAATAAACATACAAACAAAGAGACTTAACTTCTAGCACTTGATTCAAAATGACTCAAGAATAAGAAAGTCAATTATTACCTTGTGTTGTAGCCTACAATTGAAAGGGAAGCATAACCAGCGAACTAGGACAACCTGTTTTAGTAAGGATGGTCGAGAAGACCTATTGAAAAAGATAACACTCAGACTTGGAGCTGTGCCCTAACCTTAAAATATGAAGAGTCAGGGAAGGAGTTTTACAGGAAAAGAAGCAATCTGAAGGGGCATAAAGGTAGACAAAATATTGGCACAATCCAGAAATTAAACTTAGACATGTGATACTGAAGTTAATCTAAGAGTAAGAAAGTTAGCAATGTATTATTTCTCATACTACAAAGGTAGTATGAGAAGGCGAGTAACAGATGAAGGGAAAGGATACAGTTCAGAAAAACAAGGTAGAGCTAAACTAGAAAATAAGCTAGTTGAAATGCTTATGTCTATATTACCTGATAAAATCAGATACAAATAGACACTAAAATTATTATAAAATAATCTGCTGTAACAAAATAGTTAAAGCTAAGAATAGCAATTCTTTCAACAAGTACAAACAAATCTTCAATACTATTAGAACATTCCAACTGTAAGTCCTATAAACCCCATTTTTGTTCCCTAAAAAGAGACATACATCAAAGCTTCCCATATATTCTTAATGCTATCTTCATTAAAAATCACGACTCAGAAACCCAGTTGTTGGGTTACACCGCACCTATTATCCCTGTTTTTTTTTTTGCATTGTTTATGAGAAATTGTTTTTCTCCTTCCTACAAGCCATTTACATATCCTTAGGCCAAATGTTTAGGCCAAGGAGATTTCATTCTTGTATAAACACAAAAGGAGTGTGGGAGCAGATACTTGTGAGTTAATTTGACTCTGAATTGATGGTATTTGGACTTCCAGTCATATTTTCCAACTATAAGCTGCAGTACCACATCTAGACTGTATCTAATTCCTCACACCCCTGATACTGGTCCTCTATGAGAGATTGGATGGTACCAGGAAGAGAGCTACCCTGGCTATGAAATGGGACTCTTAGAATAAAATCTATTCTAAAAAAAAGAATAAATTCTATTCTGACCCAAAGCATAAGAGTGTAGGTCAGAACAGATTGTCTCACATAAGACCAGCCTGAATAGCCTCAGAGAGTGAATGGCTTTTGAAGTAGAGCCAGAACACTTTAAAAAATGCCCTGAAGCAGAGCAAGACCAGAGATAGGATGATGAGGTTGTAAATTATGAACAATTTGGCATGGAGAACAGTGTTTGGATTATATGACGTGATCTCCCCCATGAAAGTTCACCCCATATATTTAATCTCCAGTGTAGTTACTATACCTGTCCCCCTTTACTGTGTTTACATAAGAAAACTAGATACAATATTGACTGTTTATTACCTTGGGAGGAGAAGAGAGGTGCTCTGCATTAGCATCTCTCAAGCTTGAGCCACAGGGGGTGCCCCTGGGGATTTGCATGGGTAAAGAAGAGTCAGCTGGTTTTGACCTTGTTATGCCTGGGCCCCAGCAGAGGCCAAGGCTTTTGGCTCTTGTGGTTTGTGGGTTGGAGCACATGGTCAGCACACATGTTCTGCAGCACATGGTCTGTGTGATTCTGTTGGATGGTGTGGTGGTAGCAGTGTGTTCATAGCAGTTGATGTGGAGTGAAGTTAGAAGAAGTAAAGATGTGGATTCTCTAAATTGGATCATGGCATTTTATTCATCAGTTGTCAATTCCTGGACGTGATCAGGGAACCCAATGGACCCCGATATTGTTGGGGACCCATACAGCCCCCAAACCCAGTAAGACTATAGAGATATTAGATGTTCATTCAATTTGCATTATGAGATACTACAACATGGATGTCCCTGACGATGTTAAGCTGCCCAGTAAAACTTTGAAATAAGCTCATTGTAAGAAGCAAAATAAAACTAATAATTTGTGTAAAGTGGTTCCCTTGTAATTCTAATGATTCTTTGTCATTAGGTTGCATGCTAAAACAAATTCTTGACACTGGTTCTACTCATGGGTCAAGAACAAATGAGTGACACATGGGGCAACAAGTTCCTTTTTATCCTTTCTAAAATCCACATGAAAGCATAAACTTCAGCTGATTATAATAAGCATATTCGCTGGAATCTCATATATTCTCAGAAACATAGAAGATTAATAAGATAAATTTAATTACATTTCTCTGACTCAACAGCTGCTAAACTGCTCCTTCCATCCCTTGAACAAAAGCAAAACTCAAAAAGGCAAACAACAATTTTTGTCACTTTAATAATGTCTGTCTATGGCTCCAGGATGTACACAGCTTAAATTGCAGACAGCCAGAGATTAATGTACACTCATTCCTCTCTCCTTTAAGCCTAAGTATTTCCTAAGCACCTCCCTCTGTCTGCCACTTGAGCAGGCACAGCTGAGAGTGGGGAAGAAAAGAAAGAGCGTTATATAAATTATGACAGATCCTGGAGAAAAGAGAACAGAATAGAATGAGAGAAAATAATGTGCAGAATAATTCAGCGATCATTCAAGGAAGTCCTCTCTGAGGAAGTGAAATTTAAGTTATGAGAGCTAAATAATGCAAAAGTTAGATACTGGCTGCAGATGTGGAGGTCCTGAAGGCCTGAAAAAATGAAAAACGTTGATCGGCTGGTGCAAAAACACCTGAGGGAGATTGTCTTGAGATGGGGCTAGAAAAGCAGATAATGGAGAAATATAAACGATAAACCAGTCACATGAATAAATAGTATTTCTGGTTATGTTATTCTCAAGGTTATAGCCATCAGAGTTTCCATTCATATCAACCATACGCTCTGGGATAAAAAGAATAGATTTTGAGGGAAGCAAATACAAACCATAATTCATTCAGCATGATGGTTCTGAAAAGCATTCCACAGACTTATTTTAAGTATTATCATAAAAACAAATCAAATACCTATCTCCCGGACAAATAAGGTTATTAATTTACATAACCAGTTAAAACTAAAGACAATATTATAGACTTTAAGAAAAAAATTACTTTCAAGATTTTAAGATATTTTCTTTTTAGTTATAATAAGTTACATTCCCGAAGAAGGAATACTATTACGATTTATTTAAGATCTGGGGGTCAGAGCAATAGTCCAAGGAAGTGGGTGTTTGCCTTACACAGCAGCGGACCTGAATTCAATCCCAGCATCCCATATGGTTCTCCATGCACCACCAGAAGTAATTCCTGAGTGCAGAGCCAGGAAGGAGTAACCCTTGAGCATTGTTGGATGTGATCCAAATAGAAAAAAAAAAATTACTTCAAGTCTTATTTCAAAAGATAAAACAGCCTTAGCATTTCCTTATATTTAAAGTAATCTAATTAATAAAAATTTCAAAACTCAAATATGCTTGTTTTAAATCAACTGACTGCAATAATTACTTAGAAATGAGGTCTTTTAAAAGCATAAATTTTAAATTCCAGCCCCAAATCATAAGTTTTGAGATAAAAATTCTGACAGATACTTAAGCAATCATTAAAGACAAAAATTCCCCAAAAAATTAGAGCTTGGTAATTTTTTTTTTAGTTATTTGTGTAGATCATTAGAATAAATTGCCCTTCTGTAATGATTTATTTGATAAGAGCCCATTTGTATATTATTTTTCATTTACTGCAAAAGAGGTACATGGTTAAAAATGGTATCCATCTAAACTTACCCACTGTGCCTCTATAACAGTTCAAGAATGGAAGAACAAAATAGGGGTTGGAGCAATAGCACAGTGGGTAGGGCGTTTGCCTTGCACGCAGCTAACCGGGTTCAATCCCCAGTATCCCATATGATCCCCTGAGCACCGCCAAGAGTAACCCCTGAGCATAGCCAGATAAGACCCAAAAAAGAAAATAAATAAATAAATAAAAATACCAAGGTCCAGTTAACTCTGGTAATAAATTGAAAGATTACAGAAGGTGATACATAAACAAAATAAGAATGTTAGAACTCTGTAGTTCTTTGACTCTATTGAATTCATACAGCAAAGCAGTACTTAAAGTCATATAATATTCAACAGTCAACTTCCTGATGGCTAATTTCTACAACGCTTACTCAGAATTCAAAACTACTTCATGCATAAGTAGTTTTGAACACAGCAGGTAGAACTGTTCCAATAAAACAATGTTAAACGCTACTTACACTAACTAAAAGAATAAGGAAACACAAATATGCACAGCAATCGTGGAAAAAAGTTTATTACAAACCCCAAATAACAAGGCAACAAAAAAAAAAATTCATGCACACTAAAAATGAAAGGAAAGCACAGCATGTACATCTTTTACAAAAATTCTCATGTTTCTTCTCTAAGTTTATACAAATTTTTTGAAAGCTCCCTTCTCAATTTTATTTCCTTGTACCATATTTAAAAATTCTATACTTCAAAAACGTAATATAAACAGGGAGAGACAGAGACAGAGAGAAAGACAGACAGACAGATCATTTGAGGTGAGGGTCATACTTGGTATCTGTCAGGGCTACTACTGGTTCTATGCTCAGGAATCACCCCTGGTAGGGCTTAGGGAACCATATGGGATGCTGGTGACCAAATCCAGTCAGCCACAAGCAAAACTAGCAATGTATCCACAGTCTATTGCTCTAGCCCAAAACTATAAATAGTTTTACAGATAGCCACCGTAACATTATATTGGGTCATTCCCATGACCTAATATAATGTTTTGAGGCTCTTTATGTTCCTGTAGCGAGCCCCTGGCTCTACTGGCAGGAGACAGGCATATGGAGATATTACCGGCCCGCTCTAGCAAATAGATGACAACGGGAAGATCGGTCGTGATCTCAAGAATTGGTAAGCAATATATGCCATGTAACATTTTGCTACTGAAGGAGATTTCCTTTAGCATATCATGATAACCTCCATTCTGTAACACAAGCCTGTTTTCAAGGTTCTTTTTTATTTTCCATGGCAATATGCAAGTGTTTTTCTAAGATCTTCATATTACTTTGTACATATGGAAATAAATATATAAATCTATGAATAACCTGAGATTTAATTTATATTTTTACTTACCTATACCATGAGTATTTGAAAAAATAGATCTAACTGGAAAAAATTTCTTATCTCACAGAAATTCTTTGGGAAAATTCAATAATTTCATTTTGAATTACATGTAATAATTACTATCTCATATTTTAAAAAAGTTCTCCAGTACTATGGGAAATTACAAATAATCAGCATGGAATAACAAATAATCAACATGGGGGCCAGAGCAATAGCACAGCAGGGAGGGTGTTTACCTTACATGCAGCTGACCCAGATTTGATAACTGACATCCCATATGGTCCCTCAAGCACCTCCAGGAGTAATTCCTGAGTGCAGAGCCTGGAGCAACCCCTGAGCATTACAAGTGTGACCCAAAAAGCAAAAAAAAGCATTAAGATAAATTTAAAACACATTATTTGTAAAGACAATATAAGTGTTTATACTTATTTAAAACAACTGATAGGTGAGTTCCAACTAAAAATTTGAAGTATCATTATTTAAAAGTAAATCAAAAATTTCTTTCATCTACACTGAAACCCAAGTAAATTTTAAGCTCTTAAAAACATAGAGTATGATACATCGAATTATAAACCTATATATAGTCTACCAGCTACAGGTAAACTTTAAACAGCATGGGTAGATTGCTTACATATCAACATATTTGCTGTACATTCTGCTTTTAGCATAGCTCCAATGACCTCCGATGGCTTGGAAACTTCCTAAAATAACATTTAATTAAAATTCTTTACAGTAGTTTGAAATTGTAGTACAGCAAATAAAGTCTGGTTTTTACCTTGTTTACTCGTCATTTGCCTCTCTTTAAATGTCAAGTACAGAAAATATAAAAAAGAATTCTAGGTATTTTAATCCCACATAAATCACAGTTTACAATAAATACTCACACTGAAGGATGCCAGAGAAGAGGAATGTGAATGATCTATAAATGACTGTTATCTTGATGACTAAAAACAATGACAAAAAAAAATTGTGTTGCCCTTTGTGCTTCACCTACAGAAACCTTTACTTCCCAACTTTAAAATCAGAGGGAATATGTAGCCAGGATCACCATTTTACACAACTCCGTAGAGTACCATTTCTCTTAGGAACGGTCAATAATAAGTCAAGCAGATTTGTCTAGATTGGGCCACGTTCTATTTGTTAATGGTTTCTGCAATCAGAAAAGGCACTCAATCACATGCCACTCCTTTCATTTTTTCTGATACAGCTATCAAAGAGTTCCTCATGCATGAACGAAACACCTCTGGGTCTAAAATCACCCCTCCAAGGAAGTAATCACTTGTCACTTGTCTTCCCATTGTTCGATTTGCTTGGCGGGTGCCAGTAACATCTCCATTCATTGGGAATGAGGTCCATTATTGTTACTGTTTCTGGCATGTTGAATACTCCACGGGTAGCTTACCAGGCTCTGTTCGTGGCCCTGGGTTCATTCCAAGAGGCCCAGTCTTTTTCTTTGTCAGACCATCAACCATCCAGGGCCCAGGTATTTTTTTAAAATCTCATTCACAGTTGTGTCTCACCTCAGAAAATCAAGTAGCTCAGAATCAGCATTAACTAAAGAGGTGAAAGATGAATACAAAGAAAGCTACAAACTCTTGTATCACTTGTATCACTTGTCTTCCCTTTGTTGATCAATTTGTTCCAGCAGGCACCAGTAACATCTCCATACATCCTGTCCCATGCTAGTGTAGCCTAAGGGCATCTGCTAGCTCCAGGAACATAAAAAGCCTCAAACCATTCCATCAGGTCATGGGAATGAGATCTATAATTGTTACTGGTATTTGGCATATCAAATATGACACGGGTAGCTTGCTAGACTCTGCCGTGCAGGTAGCATACTCTGTAGTCACCTCTAATCTCAAGCATAGACAGAACACAAGAGAAATATGTGATGTTATAAACAAGAGTTTTCCAAAATCTGATCTTCTGAAATAAAAGGAAGTAATACTGGAACATATTCCAATTATCACAATAATAAATTAAATTTAGCCATGTGAGAAGGACTTTAAAGATTCACTACAGAAAATAAGTCAAGAAGCTATCCAATGGCTAGGGGAAAATGATGTAAGTTATCATAGAGGCAATATCAAAAATCAAAATCAAAAGAAGAGACTGTATCTTAAAAAATAACCTCCAGAATTACAGGAAGAGAATGACTATTCAGCAAATATTTTAAGGCAAGTTATAGTACTAATATATAGCCTGAGAAATGGATGGACTGTGGCCAGTAAAAACGGTAAAGTTGAGATACTAACATCCCACACTAGTAAACTTATAAAAACACACAGAACACCCCCACCCTGGCACAGTGAGTCAAAACAAACTGCTGACAAATCCTAACAGCTATGTGAGGGGCGCAACAATAATACACAGAGAGAACACACATGCCTCTGTTTTCTTCTAAAGTCTGTTCCTAAGTCTGCATGGTTGATGTAAGGGAACAGTAATGCCTTTCTTTAAAAGCCTTGTCGCCTTGTCTACATATTCAGAATATCTCAGATGCCCCCAGAGCGGTATGCTCAGGCCAAACAGGGAAAAAAAAAAGCAGTAGTAGTATGGGATATCAGATCTAACTGCATTGAGTAGTGTAGGACCAGAACATCACATATAACACTGACTTTTGAAAAAGAAAGAAAAAGATAACTAAAAATGTCATTCCCAAACCATCTTAAGTAAACCATAGCTAAAATCTGAAAGACAATTTTCAAGTTTGAAAACCTTTATTTGTATCAGGGAACGCCACTAAATAAGAACACAGGACCATGAGAAAAGTAAGACCTTTTCCCCCTGTGCACATGTATTGATTTCTTCCCTGAAGAGTCCTGAAACAGCATAATGACCACGAACTGCAGAGCATACAATAAAGAGAATGAAGCCTGGCAGAAATAATACACACCAAGTGAAACTGGACTATTCATGTCGAAAGCACAGCTTTTTGAGAGGATTCCCCCTGTTGCTGAAAAGTCCTATGTATTCAAGTCATAAATATAATAAGCACAGAAACAAAAACAATCTTTGAAGAAATGTTAAAATTAGAAGAGGAAGTGAAAACACTAAGAAGCACACAAATGGAGGACTATTGTCAGTAGGAAAGCTGTCACATACCCTCACGGCCATGTGCAGTGTGTGGGACTTGGTAGAATGGTGAGGTTATAGGTCTGAGTACTGATCGTCGAGATGCCAAGCACAGCTCTAAGGAGAGACTTTAAAAGCAGTGCATCCAAATCAGACCTTCAGCATGATCCAAAACAGCACTTGACAGAAGACACTTTGTATTTAGAGATATTTCTGTTCAATTAAAACTATGATACTGTAAGTAATGCAATGGTATTAATATGCCCGCCCCTTTTTTTCCCTTTTAAAATCACTGACACTGAAGGGTGGAAATTAGTAGTGACTGGCCCAAACCAACCTGGTTGAATTTGTGGCATCCCAGAAGCATTTGTGGATGCAGCCCTTAGCCTCTGAGCACACTAACTGTGGCACTGGAGACCCCAACCACAGAGGGTGCGGGAAGGCCCACCCAGCTAATTCCGAGGACCACAGGGCCAGAGCAGAACACATCCTCTCATCCATGTCTCCTGGGTTAACAGAGAAGTGCTGGTGGGGTCCTTCTAGGGCCTCCTGAACACTGTTTGGGAGCCCAAGAAATAAATAAAATCAATGGCATCTATCACCAGGTCTGAAAATACTAATGCTATGGAAGACACATATATAAAAAGTGATTATTTACTTATAAAGAGCTTGCAATAAACCGGCCCAACAATGGCTTTTTGGGAGCAGCTCATCCACTGAGTTCCGACTGTTTGGCAAGAATATGGTGCGGCAAGAATATGGTGCGCATGGTCAGCTCCCCTCTGGGAGTGATCCCGACATATATGAGAGAGAGGTCCGCTTGATGGTCCCACTGTGAGCCCTGCCACCGGGCTCCCAGCTCCAGGACTGCCCCTGAGCCTCCACTAAGATTTTTTTTTTTCTTTTTTGGGTCACAGCCGGATCATCGACACCCACCCTGCAGCATTCTTTTTTCAAGTCCGGCCCAGGTATGCTTATCCAGAGACTCACAGACATGGGGGCAGAGCTGCTACGGGATCTCCCTGTGCCCAGTAGCTCACGAGGCACCCGGGATGGATGGCAGGTTCTAGCCCCGGCCTGCCACCCCAGCAGAGCCTAGCAACAAGCCAGATGACCCCCACTCCATGAGGGCCACCATTTTCCACATCGGACTTCCCTCTCATCAGAACTCCACCCAGCAGACCAGCCTATCACAGCCTGGCTCGTGTGGCCGCTTGCAGCCACACGGATCATCAATAAATGCTGGATTTAGAGATGACTACAAGAGTATGCCACCTGCACAGCAAGCCTGGCAAGCTACCCATGTCATATTTGATATGCCAAATACCAGTAATAATTATAGACCTCATTCCCATGACCTGATGGAATGGTTTGAGGCTCTTTATGTTCCTGGAGCAAGCAGATGCCCTTGGACTCTACTAGCATTAGACAGGACATATGAAGATGTTACTGGTGCCTGCTCGAGCAAATCGATGATAAATGGGAAGATAGTGATACAGTGATATTATCTTCCCGTTCATCATCGATTTGCTCGAGTGGGCACCAGTAATATCTCCGTATGTCCTGTCTCATGCTAGTAGAGCCCACGGGCATCTGCTTGCTCCAGGAACATAAAGAGCCTCAAACCATTTTATTAGGTCATGGGAATGACCTAATATAATTGTTACTATTATTTGGCATATCAAATATGACACGGGCAGCTTGCCAGGCTTGCCGTGGTGGCATACTGTGTAGTCACCTCTAAATACAGCATTTATTGATGAACTGAGAGGCCGTCATTAACAGTTGGTAAATCACATCATCTCAATCAAATAAAAATATTATTTTAAAGAAACGGAAAAGTATAGTGGGCCAGAGATCTAGCAGGGGTTAACACACTTGCCCCTGCGCAGCCAATCCCAGTTTGATCCCCAGCACTGCACATGGTCCCTCAGTACTGCCAGGAGTAAGTCAAGAAGCATGAGCACTGTTGGACATGACTTTAAAAACAGAAAAGGGGGCCAGGGCGATAGCACAGCGGGGAAGGCATTTGCCTTGTTTGCAGCCAACCTGGCATCCCATATGGTCCCTAGAGCACCGCCAAGAGTGATTCCTGAGTGCAGAGGCAGGAATAACCCTTAACACTGCTGGATATCATCACCCACCCTAAAAAAAAAGAGGAGGAGAAAGAAAAAAGATTAGAAAAGTATGTCGCCACCACCTCTCTTTTCCAGGTGTCCTGGGAGATCTCAGGGCCAGCTAGAGGGTCTTTGTCCTTAAGGGATTTGCTGGGCAGCAGAGATGCCCACCAGCCAAGCAGGAATCCAGGAATTCAGAAAAGGGGAAGTACCCATTGCTCATGGAATCTCTGGGTGAGCTCCTGGCACCCGTTGGTCTCTTGGTCAGCACACTTCGACTTCCTTTGGCGGGGAGAGGGGTCCTCCATGCTGGAGGTGGAGTGACTTGGGCCTAAATGAATCCGCAGGCTGCAGCCACGATGTGCAGTTCCAGAATGGAAATAAACAATCAGGGGCGGAGTGATAGCCCAGCGGGGAGGGTGTTTGCCTTTGATACAACAATAAACCATTTTAAATGACCTGTCTCATCCTTTTTTTTTTTTTTTTTTATTTTTGGGTCACACCTGGTAATGCTCAGGGGTTACTCCTGGCTCTGCACTCAGGAATTACTCCTGGCGGTGCTCAGGGGAACATAAGGGATGCCGCGGATCGTACCCTGGTTGGCCACATGCAAGGCAAGCGTTCTACCCGCTGGACTATCGCTCTGGCCCATCATCCAATTTTTTAAAAGATAGCAATATTTGGGACTGGGTGATAGCACAGCAGGTAGGGCGTTTGCCTTGCACCAAACTGGGTTCAATCCCTGGCATCCCATATGGTCCCCCAGAGCACCGCCAGGAGTAATTCCTGAGCAAAGAGCTAAGAGTAACCCCTGAGCATGGCGGGTATGACCCCCCCAAAAAAAAAAAAAAAAAAAAAAAAAAAAAGCAATGTTTGACAATATAGAGCAAAGTATCACATGAAAGGCCTTGGTAAAAGCTACAATCAGAGGAACAAAGACATTGTAGCAAGAGTGATCAGAAAAATGCTGAAACAAGCTGGGGCTTAGGGAGCTGCAGCAACATCAATAACAAGAAAGGATTTGCATAAACAGGGGAACTAGGTAGAGGAAGGGGACAATGGCAGGATGAGAGGCTGGAATGGAAAGGAAAATTCTCAAGGGCAGTTCTTAGGTCATCCTGAAAAGGGTTTCAAGACAACTCACTTTTTGCCAACAATATCGCTTCAAAGTCTCAAAAGAATTTATCCTTTTGGAGATCATTTAAAATCACTTACAACTGAGAATGGATCCCTACAGTGGAGAAAAATGAGACTAAGTTTTTTTTTAAAAAAGAGGTCTGAGATCTGGAATTCCAGTTTCACCTGTGGCGTGCCAGTGATCCTGGTAGCTGTAGACAGAAAACAAGATAATGTTTCATGGAGATATGAAGAGCAGGAGGGTGGAAAAAGTGAGGGAGTTTTTAAAAATAGGTTGCTCACAGCCCAAATGCTAAAGGCAAGAGCATTAAAGTATTAAGTCAGAGATATACACTTCATCATTCTAGATATGTGGTTTCAACTGACAGTCCATGGACCAGTGCCTCTGCACTGGTGTTTAAAAAGTTGAAAACCATCATACCAGAGGATTAAAATACATCAATTAGTGCATAAGCTATGCAGATAGGAAAAACACTATTGCATATGACTGCCAAAGATAGTAGAGACATACCTTGTGAATTCTCCCTCAAAAACAAAACAAAAAAGTCCTGCCCCTCCTCGAGGGTGTTGCAGGTGTGGCTGCAGTGCCCAGCTGGCAGGTGGCAGACAGGAGATAAGTTTGTCTACATCCCCAGGGCTCTGCCCTGTGGGCCCTGGATGGTGGATGATCTGACATAGGAAAAGACTGGGCCCCCTGGGATGAACCCAGAGCCATGGCAGAGCCTGGCAAGCTACCCATGGTGTATTCACTATGCCAAAAATAGTAACAATAGAGATGAACTGGACAAGGGACAGACCAGATGCACAGTTGCGCTGCCCAGCCCATGGAGAAGCCCATGGAATCTCTGAGGAATCAGCTAGTCCCCTGCCGAGACCAACATATCTCTAAGAGTAAAGCAGTCATGTGGGGGGGGAAGCCACGCTGGCCAGAGTGGAGCTGGGGTGGGCTCCTCATTCTCCATGCTGGTGGGCGTGACTATGGGCTCGCAGCCTCCGCAACCAGATGAACCAGACAAGGGGCAGACCAGATGCACAGCTTTGACAGTGCATAGCCGTGCAAGAAGCTTAGATAACAAAGTACGCTAGGACCAGGTCCTTCCCAGGATCTTTCACATCTGTACACCATAATGATCATTATAGTTGTAACAAACTGGGGAGGTTGATGGGGGAATGAAGAACTTAATGTCACACTAGAACTCACTACTGAATATACACATAGACAATTGCATCATAAACCATAAGGCAAGTTACAAGGTGTAGGAGAAGAGAGAGAGATACAGAGACAGAAAGATATAGAAAGAAAGATGAGAGACTCAGACACATGGGGGAGAGCTGCCATTCAGCTCTCCCCTAGCTCAGCTGACAATGAGGCTTCCAGGAAGCAAGATGGGTTTTGAGTGTTGGCCCATCACCTCTGTAGGGCTTCGGAAGCAGCCGGTCACCATAATAGCCGCCATATTCATAGTCTGAACCCCACAGCTCATCAGAACCCACGCCAGAGAGATGCTGATCTCAAGGCGAGTTCAGAGCAGCCGAGCTCGAGCCCAGGTAGGTGGTTCTCAGAGGCGGAAGTCACCAGGTATTCCTGGAGATGGAGCAGGGTTCCCCCTTCCCCTCTCTGACCCGTCCCAGAGGCCTGGTTGCCCGACCCACCAACTGCCTCAGAGCTCTTGGCCATAATGCAAAGACTCAGAAGCATGGGGGAGATCTGCCATCTGGCTCTCCCTTAGCTCAGCTGACCATGAGGCTCCCAGGAGGCAAGATGGGTTTTGGGAGTGGGTCCATCGCCTCTGTAGGGCCTCAGAAGCAGCCGGATGAGACTCGCTCACCATAATAGCTGCCATTTTCATGGTCCGGACCCAGTACATCAAACTAGTGGAACCAATCATGTTCTAGAATATATTACAATCTACAATGTGTAAGAAAGGGAAGTGAGGAGAGAGAAGAGGGAAAGTGAGAGAGAGAGAGAGAGAGAGAGAGAGGGAAAAGAGATAAAGAACCTCCCATGAAGGCAGGCTGGGGAAGGGGGAGGGAGTTGAGGACATTGGTGATGGGAGATGGGCAGGGGTGGAGGGATGGGTGTTGGAGCACTGTAGAAGCAAAATTCAAACATGAACATCTTGCAATTATATATCTAACGGTGGTATAATAAAATATTTTTTAAAAATGCATTTAGTGTAATACTCTTTCGGTTAGCAAAATTCTAATGCAATACAGGAAATCAGGTCTAATTAGATCATTACAATCTCAATCACTACCAGTCATTAATATTTTATTGATCTAAGAAGGTCAAAATGGTCACTAATTCACAAGCATCATTCACTGACAAAGTACAAGAAATGAAAGCGGAAATGAAGAAATGTAAATAATGCCAAATTTCTCCAAGTCCCAAAGAGTATATCAATTAGCAGAGACTGATAATATCTTATAACGAAGGTCTCGAAGATTTTCAGTTATGTAGATCACATAACCTCTACAGCAACTACTCATGAGAACCTTTATGGCCACAGAATGAGTATTTCTATGCATCAATGAAACGTTATTTACAGAGCAAATGCAGATTGGATTTGGCCCAAAAACTATAGTTTGCAGTGCGTAATGATATTCAGATACATTGCCAACTTTAAAACTTCGGCTGCTTTATACAACATTTTCACATATCCAATTGTGGTTGGTACAAACTAAAATTAGGAGATAAATATCACCAAAAATTGGCAAGAATTTACTGTTTCTGATGACTTGAATACATAAAATTACATTCTAATAATTGAGAAATCACTAACCAAAAGAAAAAAAATCTCTAAAGTCTTCTAAAATTTCTAGAATAGAATGACTGTTCTATGTATTGCTACAAATACAAAAAAATCAATGCACAACAAAAAAATCTTTAGAACAAAAAATTAAACTGTTGCACCTGCAAAGAGGGGTCAGATTTTCTTACCATATTTGTTATATATTGTGTTATTGTGCTGTAATATATGTACAGTTTATTATGTATAGATAAAAGCAGAACCTAATATATCAGTAGGAATAGTGAGGTGCTACTCATCTATATTAATAAAAAGCTTAAATTCACAAAAGCAGAATCTGTCACTTTCCCCTTCTACCTGTCTCCATGTGACTCCCTCTCTCTCAGTCTCTCTCTCTTTCTCTCTCTCTCTCTCTCTCTCACACACACAGAGTAAAGTAAGCTTAAAGTATGAAGCTTTAAATAAAACAGGCCTGAGTGTAATAAATATAAGGTGTCTTGTAAGAAATAAGCTGCAATGACCATTTGACATACACTATTAATCCTAGCTTAATGAAGACTAGAAAACACCTAATTTTCACAAGTATATAATGTGCTAATTGTTCAAATGAGTTTTCTGCAAACCAAGTTCAAAGGGGTTTACAGTGCTGATACCCTTCTGATGCCAACAGCTACAGGCACACACCTGCCAACTAGTAATGAGACATCATTTAGATACACATCGCAAGTGAATATATGCGATTCCTGTCAAGTCCTGTAAGTTCCAATCAATTTGGCTTCTCCACACAGAATATGAAATAGGAATATTTGCCAGACATCTCTGAGATACAGACATTGATAAGAAAAAGGAATAGTAAGATTCTCATGCAGTATAATTTCAATCTTCTTTACCTACTAAAATCACCTAGAAGGTTCTGATTATCTGGGTGTGAACAGTAGAGTACTCAAAAGCTGAAAAGTGAATAGGTATGATTCAGTGAAAGAGAACTGTTTTATTTATTTTTTTTATTTTGGGGGTCACATCCGGCAATGCTCAGGGGTTACTCCTGGCTCTGCACTCAGGAATTACTCCTGGTGGTGCTCAGGGGACCATATGGGATGCCGGGATTGAACCCGGGCCGGCATAGGCAAACACCCTACCCGCTGGGCTATCGCTCTGGCCCCCAACTGTTTTCTTCTAAAGGCAAATGAGTTTGAGAAGAAATTGTCTTATGAGTATTTGTTCCTTCTTTTTTAAAAATTTATTTTCCTAGAAAACTAACAAGAGCAAGAAAAATCTTAAATATCAAAGTTTTCAGTATTGCTCTGGATTCCATCTTATTTCACATTTCTTAACTTTTCAAACGATCAACTCAATGGTAGATTTCTAATATGTATCAGTACTTCCTATAGTACATAATATATTGCATATGTTAAAACAGCAAAATATTTTTAACTTCTTACAATCTGAAATATTTCCATGAATATTCCTAAAATATTCTTCAAAATATGCTTCAAAACTCTTAGGACACATTCACAAACAAACACATGTGGCAAGGAAATCCTCTGACGTGTCTCACATGTCTGTTTGTCTTTGTGACCTTAGAAACTGATTCTCCTTGTCTGAAACAAGCCTTCCAGGATGTCTGTCTGTTGACAGCAACAGCCTGGGAAACAGAGAGAACCCCTCTCTCTAGAACCAAGATGTTACTCTCTACGGTCACTTTCTGGGCAAGGTCAGTAGATTTACTGCCCATTATGAAATGATAAGTTTCTGCAAATTGAAGTTCCAGGCTGGACAGAGAACACAGAAACTAAGGCACTTAGCTTGATTGCTACTGACTCCAGTTTCAATCGCTGGCACCAACAATCCCCAAGTACTGGCAGGGGTCAGCCCATAAGCACTGCTGTGTACGATCCAAACTGCCTCCTCCCAAATTAAAATCAAGGTTCTTCTATAATATGCAACAGGAGTTAGTGCCATATGTCCTTCTTATCACCCTGCAGTAATTAAAAGTGAAACCTTGGAATCCTAGCACTCGGTCCACTGACTGACTGATTGCCCACAGCAAGTTTCCCTCTATTGTGTCGGCATCTATGAAAGTACAGCAGAGTAACGTCAACATGCCGCAACTTTTGTCAATATATTTTTTAAAGAAATAAGCCCCAAAACTATTACAACATAAAACTATTTTTAAAGCCTTCTGTCTAGGTATGTACGGTGAACTATTCTGATAGAGTAGACTGGCTAAACACCTTTTATTAGTCTCCTTCTCTCATGCCTTCCACTACTATGGAAGCTAAAACTTTACAATTTCAACAGTCACCTGAAAAGAGCAACCTGAAAAGATCTAAGAGAAATCTTCTAGAGAGAGCAGAAGGGGTCAGCTTCTGAGCCACCATGAAAGGATTTTCCTAGAGCTTGTATCCCTAAACATGAAGGTGATGTAGAGGTATACGTATGCATCTAAAACATACAGCCAAGGCCTGAGAGATGATACAGCAGGTAGGGTGTTTGCCTTGCACATGACCTATTGGGGTCCTTTCCCCAGCAACCCATCTGCTTTCCCAAGCACCACCAGTAGTTCCTGAGCACAGAGTAAGGAGTAATCCCTGAGCACCGCTAGGTTTGGCACAAAAATAAAATAATTTTAAAATACAATAAATAAAACACACAGCCAACAACACTGCAACCCAACAAACCCACAATAACTGTACTTAAAAGGTGTTTTCCATGGAGACCGACTAGGGGTAGAAGGGAACCTGGAACCATTAGTACAGGGAAATCCACTGGTGATGGGTTGGTGGTGGAACACTGTGTGTTTGAAACTATTATAAGCAACTTTGTAAATCATGTTGCTTTAATTTAAATATACATATCTTCATGTGTATAGATATATATATATTTATAAATGTGAATTTTAATTGGGAATTTGTAGCTGGAATTTTGCACTCAGGTGACTAGTTGATGACAATCTAACACTAGGAAGATTACAAAGCCAGAAAATTCCTGAGTTTATTAAAGCATTATTGAAGAATTGGTCCTCTTACATCTAGAAACATCTGTCAAGGATTACAGCCTTGACCAAACAAGACCTACCTGAGCAATTCTATACTATAATAAGCCCTAGTGGTTAAAAATCTTTTTTTTTTGGTACCTAATCAATACTTTTAAGCCAAGAACATAAATTATGGCCAATATGTCAATTTTTTTTTTTTTTTAAAATAAAGATTTACTGGAATGCTACAATGCCAATTCATACAGAGTCTCCATGTCTAGAGAACAGAGCAGCTGCCAGAGACAACTGGCAAAATACAAAATATTTACTATCTAGCTCCATATAGTCTGCTGACCCTTGATTTACGCAATTTAACATGAAAATTTTAGAAACAATTATATACTAATGTTTAAACTAAGATCCTTACATCGATGCCCTAGAATCGTAATTTGAAATTACTAAAAATACTAGTATTAAAGATGCAACATGAGTTGGAAGTGCAGCCATCTCTGTGTAAACAACATGCAAAACACCTCCCACTTCTTTTTAATGTGCAATACAGAAAATTTTGTAAACAGATTTAATGATGATGATGTAATCATAATTAACTATTTTAATTAATCCTCCAGAGTTTAAAACAAAATAATGAAACCGGATTCTTAATCAAGGCATAATTGAGACTATTAATATAACTTAATTAACTTTACAGTTTCATTTTTAAAGCAATGGCATATTATACATTTAATTCCATAAAAATATTTTTAACAATGAATCACTACATATGAAATCCTTAGTGCAATCAGAAATCACCATGCTTTTCAATATCCACATAAAATTACTCACTTATTTCACCAAGCATTTAGTATAAACCTGTAAAAACCTACAGGAATTGTTTGAGCAGCAGGGCTTTCAAAAAATAATTTTAAGGGACAAAGAAACAGATCAAATAGGCTGAGAAGATGCTTTATATGCTGATGGACCAGGTTTGATAACCCAGTGCCAGCATACCCTGAGACCTACATGGAAGTCTCCTGAACATGGGGAAGTGAGTATTCCCTAAGCACCACCAGGTATAACACCAAAACCAAAATGATAATAAGAATCTAAGTAGTTTGCTATTATATTCTAGAAAATCATGACATGACATCTACCCCTCAAAAGACAAACTGAAACATTAATTTCAACTTTGTGACTGTGACCTCATTTGAAAATAATAGCTTTGAAGAGTAATCAAGGTAAGATGCAGCCACTGGGTAGGTTAAGTCCTGATCCACTATAAATGATGTTTGTACAGAGATCTGGGGAACACATGCACCCACACATATGCCACACACACAGCACACACACACACACACACACACACACACACACACACACACACACACACCAAGGCCATGTGCAGACAGAAATAGATCAAAGTTGTAAAGCAAACCAACAAATGCCTGGAGCACCGGAAGCTGAAAGAATTATAGATGCAGGCTGTGCTGAAGGGCTGAGAGCAAGCAGGAGCCTGCTCACACCCTGATTTCAAATTAAAGGCTCCAGAGCTATAAATCAGCTTAAACCAACACAAACTGCTGCTTTAAGTCACTTGGTTTGTGGTACTCCATGAAGGCAGCACTAGGAGGCCAATCATCACAAATCTGTGATTATGCCATGACCAAATGGCGAGCTGTTCAAAGGAACCATCAATAATAAACATAAATTATCTTTCAATTTGATCTGTTCCTCTCAAGTTCTACAAAGAGGCAGTGACCATCTCTGTTATTTGAATACATAAATGGTCATGTCAAGGTAGCCCAGTATAAAAAAAAAAAGGAAAAAAATTCCAACTGATGAAGAACCAAATGACATTATTTGAGGATCTGATTTAATTATGCATGAAGTTAGACCTTAGAATTAGGACATTCAAAAACAACTGATGTGTAAATGCACACTCAAATAAGAACTCGCCCTCTGACTACAATGAGCTGAAACAGACAAGAGATTAGTATTAAAACTGGATTTAGAAAAATGAATAAATTTGAAGCACTTTATTTGTAGTCAGATGAGTGCTGTCTTATGTTGGGTGTTAATATGCTTATTCCCCAAAACTCTACTTCTTCCTTAAATAACTGATATTAAAAAAAAAAAAACTTCTTCTGCTAGATTTTCAAGCATTCCTCAGGCTATAAGATTATCACTGCAGCTTGTCTGTTTTATAAACAAACTTAAATTTAGTTTTGTAAGAAACTGTGAAAGGAGTGTTCTTTAAATAAATAACAGATCTGCCACTTGAAAGACATTATTCATCAACCTTCTTTGTGGGAGTATTGTTATTCTAAAACTAAAAACAGGCATTCTTTCTTGAGGGCTTTCTGGATTTTAATTATCAAAGTTGAATGTCACAAGATATTTACTTCAAGGAAAACATCAATTTTAATAAGCTGACTTAAGTCTTAAAAGTATAAAAGGTATTCAACCATAAAGTCAAATTCACTTGATTCTTGTAAATGTGTTTATTGTCTTATAAGAGTTATCATTCAAATATTTATAAATATCTGAGTTCTACATTTCAGGAATAA
Source organism: Cryptotis parvus (assembly GCA_021461705.1). Lineage (NCBI taxonomy): Eukaryota > Metazoa > Chordata > Mammalia > Eulipotyphla > Soricidae > Cryptotis > Cryptotis parvus. Next base: position 95,232 of record JAJIBD010021771.1, read on the forward strand.
AATTCTTCAATGTTAAAATAATAATGTAGTATATGTTATATAATTTGATAAGAGATTTAAATGAGTTGAAATAAAAATGTTAATGACTAATAAACCAGAAATGATATATAATTAAAAGCTAGAAAAAAAATTAGCAAATAAATGGAGTGAATCTGAATGTTATTTGAAATTACACAATAGGGAATTTCACTTTAAACTATACTTAAATGACTTGCTTTGTATTATATTTTCAAAATATTCCCTAAGAAAATTGTTGGGAACAGTCCTTTCACTTCACACTTCTGTGCAAATCAACATGATTACTACTTTATATCTAGCAACGTAGCATGCATGTGCTTTTACCATAACATTCTTAAAAATTCTTCAAGCACTAACCTGCCCACTCTAACAAACTCCTTTTGCTTAATTTTAAGAAGATTTGTCTAAATAATTTTCTAGTGGCCTTTACTTTCACAGTGTCAAAGAACAAGCGCCTTTATTAACAAATTATTTTTAGAAAGTGTATTCACAGCTCTTAGGTACTTAAAATATGAAGGATAAGATTTTTGCCATGAATGCATAAAATTCACTTATGATAACTAATCAAAGAAAATAATCAAGTTTTCCAAAAAGTTCCATTTCCTACTTGGCAAGCGCATAATTAAAAGGACTGACTACATTTTTGTCTCGTGAATCCAAATCAAGTATCAGTATCACTTTGAATACTCAAAAGTCAATCATTTCCTTATTCTTCCACTGAAATGGAAGAATTACCTCAAAACAGACAAATATAGAAAAATTAAATAATAATTTAATTATTATTAAATATAGAAATATAGAAATATTATTAAATATAGAAAAATTAAATAGCAAGTGACTATTACATTAAAATACCCCATTCCTGAAAAATTGTGACCTTTCTACAAATCCAATTTTTCTACTTGCAATTTGTCCCTTTTCTCATTTAACACAAATACCTGCAAATTTAACCATCAATAAACTAACAGAAACAATATTAATTCTTTATATGTAGTATTTAAAAAAAAAACTATTCCTTCTCATACATTATCAAACAATAAGTGTATCATGGGAAAAGAGTAAAACATTTAATACTGTGTATATTATTTATAAAATAAATAACTTTCCTAAGTTTAATCATTTTAAAATTATAGGAACACATAAAAACATTTTTTCTAGGATAGTCTGGATTTTAAAATGTTCTGATTTTAAGATGAATTGATTAAGCATTTAATTGGAGATAAACTATAACTGCATTTTACGATATAGACATGCCTGAGCCAAAAAATACCATGACTTTACATAAAATAAAAATAAAGGTTAGGGGCCAGAGCGATAGCCCAGTGGGTAGAGCGTTGCCTTGCACAAGGCCGGCCTATGCTGACCCAAAATCATAGATAGATAGATAGATAGATAGATAGATAGATAGATAGATAGATAGATAGATAGATAGATAGATAGATAGATAGATAGATAGATAGATAGATAGATAGATAGATAGATAGATAGATAGATAGATAGATAGATAGATGCATAAATAAATAGATACATACATACATACATACATACATACATAAATACATACATAAAGGTTAGAAAGCAGATTCCAGTGAGGGAAAACAACCAAAGTCACAAAGAACACTGGAGCAGAAATGTCATAAGACCATAAGATCCCTGGACTCAGTTCAATACCACTCTTTCCTTATTTCCTTCTCAGAATGTACAGAACTGCCAATGAGAAAACATGCAAATTAATGATACATTATATACAAGGAATACCTCTACCTGAGTGGTATGGTAAAATGTAAAATATTGCATAAAGCTAAACTGTACACAGAGGTCTATCTGGATATGGCTAAACTGAACACTGAGAGGAAACCCTTCCTGACTATAATCAATACCCATGTGTTTACAGAAATGTAAATATTTAAAGTAGGTACTCTGTGGCCAGAAGACTGACTTCAGACGATCCTATGAAGAAAACAAGTAGGTTTGCTTGTAGCTTGTTTTGTTTCTCTAGCTGTGGTGGTGGTGGTGTGGGGTGCTGCAGTTGCAGCTAGCTAATGCTGTTTTTTGATTCACCTTCAAACTTAACCATGAATCTTCTCATCAATTCCAAAGCCTTCTAGGCATATTACTTTAAAAATCCCAACACTAGTAGTAAACAGCAAGCAGTTCTTTGGGAGAAAAAAAGGCAATTATTAAATAGCAAGTTATACATTTTCCTCTCTTCAGACAAATGGTCAGTGGGAAAAGATTTTGCCTAATGCTTCTGATGGTTTTTTAAAGAAAGGTCAAAGACTTTAGGACTAATTTTTCTATGCTCAAATCTTTGTCCAGAAACCTTTTAAATAAGAACTGAAGAGTACAGCAGATAAAGTGCTTGTCTTCCATGTGGCTGACCAGGCATCAATCTCTGGTCCCCCTATCTGGGCACAAAGGCAGGAGCCTCGGCACCACCGGTATTGTCCAACAACAATCAACAACAAAAACTTAATTTGAAATGAATTTGACTATATGCAAACCATCTTTTTTTCTCTTTCTTACTGTATGGAGAAAATCATTGTGAAGTTTTTAAATGAAACCAATAATAAAACATCTAGTTAGAAGTATTTGTTTTCTTAACAGGGATACTTATCAAAGTGTTATTTTTCCACCTAAGTTGACTTTTGGTTTTGTTTCATTGGTTGTAAACCAGAGTTTGAAAGGCAAAAAAAAAAAAAACCCAAAAAAACACAGAGGGCTGTGGCATTCTGGTTCAGTGAAGAGGTCCTAAAACATGGAAAATCAGAATATAGGTAAATCATCACCTATGAACGGTATACAAAAACAGTGTCCAAGATATAGGTTAGTAATAACTAACCTTTTTTATCATTTTAACAGAAATTATTCACTCTCAAAGTGCAAAGTTTGCTGCCGAAATGGTCAACTGGTGATGGCAGTCATCTCCTACCCATTCTACATTTGTCAGCTCTAACAACTTCCAAACCTTGTTTGATTTCTACTAAAACTTTAAATAATACAATAAAAGTGTCTCTTCTTTCCTAAGCTTGAAAATATAATTTCTCCCTTCTCTTACCTAATTCCCAACCCCAGAAAACACACACACACACACACACACACACACACACACACACACAGAGAAAGCTTAATGAGTGACAGAAATCCCTTAATTATTTTTCCCAGAAATATCCACTCAGGGTGGTTTAGAAATTTAGTTGAAGAAGTATCAACTCAGCATGAATTCAATCTTTTGGGGGAATGGGAGACTGACAACAAAGCAGTACCAGAAAAGAAAGATACCTGCAGTCAAAGTTAAGAGAGGCATGCAGCATATCCCTAACAGAAATGATTATTCATTCACTCTCAAAGCTTTTATTTATGACCTTAATCCTAGCAACAAAGCAATTGATCAAACTGATTTCTACCAATCACTTTCTGCCTAGGAATTAAACTGTGTGACATTTGCTGTATTTATTTCTATTATTGTACTTATTATAAATGTGGAGTTTCATTAAACATGTGGCTATGCACATTTTAGTAGTCAGTTAAATTAGAGTTAGTTCAAAACAGACACCTGAATTTTTTGTTGTTTGCATTTACATTTAAAGCAAATCCACACCTAATATTTTATATAGGAACATTGAAATAAATATTTTGATTCATGTACTCATTCAACAAATTTTCAATCAAGTATAGAATCATTCAGGGCAATGCTAGTTTAGTCAATGATCTGCAAAATTATAATTCCTGTCCTTTATTTTTAGCTTAATAATACATTTTTGAAAGACATTATTAAAAACTCAGAGATTGTCCAATGAAGTAATAATATTCCCAATAATTACTGAGCCATAGTTGCTAGATAAGAACTCATCTACTAAATAAAATATTCCATAAATTAACATGTCACTGTCACTGTCTTCCCATTCATCATCGATTGGCTCGAGCGGGCACCAGGAATATCTCCATATGTCCTGTCTCATGCTAGTAGAGTCCAAGGGCACCTGCTTGATCCAGGAACATAAAGAGCCTCAAACCATTCCATCAGGTCATGGGAATGAGGTCTATAACTGTTACTGGTATTTGGCATATCAAATACGACACGGATAGCTTGCCAGGCTCTGCCGTGCAGGTAGCATACTCTTGTAGTCATCTCTAATTCCAGCATTTATTGATGAACCACGCGGCCGCTTGCGCCACACGAGCCGGGCTGTGATAGGCTGGTCTGCTGGGTGGAGTTCTGACAAAAGGGAAGTCTGGATGTGGAGAATGGAGGCCCACATGGAGTGGGGGGTCGTCTGGCTTGTTGCAAGGCTCTGCTGGGGTGGTGGATCAGGGCTAGAACCCGCCTCCCTCCTGGGCACCTCGTGAGCGGCTGGGCACAGGGAGAGCCAGTAGCAGCTCTGCCCCAGGTCTGTGAGTCTCTGGATCCAGCACACCTGAGCCGGATTTTAAAAAAGACTGCAGCAGGGTGCATAAATTAACATGCAAGAGAATATCTTATGGAGTTTATTAATTATTGAGTAGAACAAGATTTCTTCTAACTTCATGACAATGACAAATTTTAACTAGGTTGTACCTAGGATGCTCAGGGAGCCTAAAAGTGAATATGTAAAAATATATTACTCCCAAAATAATAAATCAAAAATATGTGTCCTACATTATACCAGGAAGGAGCCATTATTATGGATTATGATTATACATGCATAAAATCTAATTTTTTTCATAAACTGTGCTGACCATAGAGCACTACCAAAAACAGATTATGAATGAAGGAAGATTCAATTAGGAATTCAAAGGACACACTTTGTTGAATTTTGAAATGTGTCAATTAGGCTCTGATAGAATCTGTAGTGTTGCCTCAATATCAGCATCGCTCAATCTATCATCATCTATGGAAATCTACACACAGCTGAAATTATAGTGTGTAGTCCCTCCATGATCTGATCCCACATAAAAAAGATCAAAACAAAATGCACAAAGTAATAAAAATTATAATACCTCATATGAGTTTTCGACAAAGATGCTGCATATCCTTGCACAAACTGATACCTTCATTAGTTAAATGTAACGAATTAATTTGATGAATCAGGAAAAGGCTCAGTGTTACTACTCACAGGAAAATGATAATGCTTGAACAGCTTAATTTGATTAGAACCATAATAGGTAGAATCACAATGCAACAGTAATTTTATTTATTTTATATATATTTATTTGCCTTCTGGTTTATACCCAGCAATGCTCAGGGGTTATTCCTGCCTCTGCACTCAGGAATTAATCCTAGGGACTTGCATTAGGGACCATATGGGATGCCGGGACCATATGGGATGCCGGGAATCAAACCCACGTTGGCCACATGCAAGGCAAATGCCCGAACCAATGTGATATCACTCCAATCCTGTAACAGTAATTTTAAACATCAATATCTGTCTTTTCATAACTCTGACTATCCCCCAAAGGTCTGCAAGAATAAATAATTACCAAGACCCATTCAAGGTGGTGATATTTCATAATAGTATTAGTCCTGGGAAGAATCTGGGGAACATTAGAGAATCTGAAAGCTGAAAGGAAACTATACATCATCCCCAAAATGTGTACACTGTGACTTAATGAATGTTGAGCTCAATTAGATAACTGGTTAAACTATACAAGTATATGGGGTTCATCTCTATGTTTGAGGCAAATTTCATATAAACATTGATACCGTTTCACTTTAGCAGAAGTTTTCTATGGCTGGTTTGATGGGTTTACTCACCATAGGTATTTGACAGTATTCACAGACTATTTCAGAGTCCCATACCCAGATAACAAAATTTTTCTATTGTTCAACCCATTGTTTTATTAAATAAAATATGGCTACCTTTGCCAAACTGAATAAAACATAGAGATTTTTTTACAGGTTTTCTTAGATTTTAAGAAGTAAAATCCAGAATGGTTCAATGTCTTAAACTAAAATTCATCTTAACAGGTTTAAGACTTCTTTGTACACTGAATGAATCACCACAAGATACACAGTTACAATGCTGTTCATGATCAGTTTCAGTCATACAATGTTCCAACACCCATCCCTTTACCAATGTACTACACAGAAGATGGAGAAGTCATTTATTTTAGGGGCTTGAAAAACAGTACAGGAGGCAAGGCTTGATTAGCATGGAGCCACACAGTTCATTCCAGACACCATATAATTCCCCTGAGGAATGACTCCTGAGCACTGAGTCAGGAATAGCTCTTGAGCATAACTCAGTAGAGCCCAAACACTATCCCCTCAACATATCACTTTATTTTTTTTTCTAGTTCAAAATTTAGATTCTCACCAACAATAAATAAGTATACATAAAACATCTCATAGAAAAACAAGTATTTTATTTGATTTAAGATATATGATAAATCTAGAGAGTTCAAAAGACCAGGGTTCACCCCCTCAGCATACAAGTGTCACTCTGAAGTAGCCCCTGAGCACAGCCAGGTGCGGCCAGAAAATGAAAATTAAATCATGAAATTTAACACTAACACAAAGAATAGACTTTAACAGTAATATCTAAGTCAAGAATCCTAGCTACAAAACAAGGACCCAGTTAATCCAAATTAGTCTGTTAACCCTGGCCAAAATTTTTACTTCATCAAAATATAGGAGCTGGATCTACATTCCCTATCCATAGCTATCACACACACACATGCAATCAAGATTATACATGTGTGTTTATATACATATGTATATAAAAATATATAAAAATGTGTGTATATATAATATATATACATATAATATATTATATATAATATATATATATATATAATATTATATATATATATATATTTGGTTATTAGGCTACACAAAATAGCCTAATAACTCGTAGTACTCGGGGATTACTCCTGGATCTGCACTCAAGAATAACTCCTAGAGGGTCTGAGGGATCATAAGTGGTGCCAGGGATTGAACCCAGGTCAGCTGTGTGCCTACATTAGTAGGTAAGCACCTTACCTACTAGACTATCACTCCAACCCTAATATTATATATTAAAGTAAGTTTTATATCAGATACTAGTGAATGCAAAGCAAAATCAACTTGCATTCACTAATGAAAAAAATCAAACACTATAGCAACTTCGTAACAAAGTTCGGGAGTTCTTTACAAAGATAGACTTTACATAGTCTTATTACCAAACTATGAAACAATTGAATTTCTACATATTTACACAAGTCAGATATAAGTTTATATCCATACCAAATGCTACATATGAATATCTGTAGCAGTTTTATATATAATGACCAATAACTAGAAGCAATCAAGAGTCCTTCTTCATAAATATACAAACGGTGGTACATCTATGGAATGATGTATTACTTGGTGAGAAAAAGAAACTATTACACTAAGAGAAAACACAAAGAAATTTTGAAATTTTAAATGCATAGTGTTAAGTAAAATGAAGTCCATCTAAAAAGTTATATGAATATAAATGTATATACCAATATATATATAAATCATTTCAACTTTTTGACATTTTGAAAAGAACTATAGGGACAGTAAAAAAGATGAGCTTGGAAACTGGACATTTGAAGAACAGTGACACTACTCTATATGATACTGTAATGGAAGATGTGTCAAACTACATTTTTCGAATCTCGTAAGTACCCCACTATATAAGCTGTCAGTAACAAGTCAAGATGGGACGATAGGGAAATAAACAGAAACTCTATGTACTCAGCAATCTTTTAAATCCTAAAAATTTCTCAAAAATATAAAGAAAATTTATTTTAAAACTTGAACTACTTTAATATTCTATTATCATAAAATTATGATTTAAGTAGAACATAAAGCAAATACAATATCATCTTCCCAAAAAACAAACACGTGGTGATATATATGCTATGAAGCAAAATGTAACACCTGAACGACCTGTACACTGAGAAAAGGAAAAGTACTCTTACCTGTCCTGCGACTGTTCTTCATACATCCTCTCCTTGCCTTCTTTAAAGAGTCTTATTGCACGTTTTGACTTTTTCATAAGACTATCAATGTAGATTTTAAAATATTCATTCTCACTGAGTTGAGCAAGTTTCTGGTTGTCATCATATTTACTCAATATAAGTCGCAAATGCTGATATGTATCAGGTAAAATATCAAGTATATATGGTGGGCTATTTTTCAACTGAAGTTTTGGATTTTGGCACAGTCTGACCTAAAATCAAAACAAAAACAAAAAAGAACATTTTCATATGAAACTATTTTTGTAGAAAAATGCAAGAAACATTGAAAACTATAAAAGCCATCAAATTATGTACTATTTCTTAAAACAGATTATCCCATTTAGTTACCTTTTTATCCTCCACCCCTTATTTAGAATCTTTTCTACTATACTGTACTCCCAGCTAAAGCTCATAGATTTTAATTAGCGCTTTGGTATATTGTTTCTGAACCCCGAGGAGAATAAAACAGAGGTGCAACTTTAATAACTGAGTTATTAAGTAGTAAATGGGCTGTCAGGTCAGAACGAGTCTTTCCACTGCCCCATATTATCTCTCACACCCATAAATGTGTTACATAACGGTGCAGTCATTCTTTCAGGTGCCACCCAGGCACTGAAGTTGCTTCAGAAATTAAAAGCACCTTCTGACAGCAAGAAAAGAGAGTCGATGAACCGCTATATTCACTTCAACTGCTCATGTGACTTAGTCAAAATAAACTAAGCTATTTTATTCTTACTACTCAAGGAAAGAAGGAACTATCCAAAGATTTATTTTAATGAAATCACTGGAGGTTGCACAAAATTACGCAGAATATAGAGTATGGCACGCTTACATATGCAAAATGCACAAGAGGGAAGATTCACTCGGCAGGTGGTGAAAAAGAAGCTTAAGGGACTTTCAGATAGTTGGACCTTTTCCAGGCCCATATATGCATCTATGTGCAAACATCACTGTGTCACTGTATCACTGTCTTCCCATAGATCTATTTGCTCAAGCCAGCACCAGTAACATCTCAGTATGTCTTGTCAAATGTGAGATAGCCCAAGGGCATCTGGCCGCTCCAGGAATATAAAGAGCCACAAACCATTCCATTAAGTCATGGGAATGAGGTTTATAATTGTGCAAATGTACAAATATAGAACTAAATATTCATAAGCCATCAATTTTCATCAAATTGGTCAAGACATGTGTATCTCCCTGTATGACTGCCCTTCCTTCCCACTTAATGTCTTGTTGTCTGGCCTTATGGTCCTGAACACTTGGAATATGGTTCATGGGAATTTGAGTTGGAGATACATTTAGTTTGGCATTAGTGAAAAGTTCTTATAAGATATGCAGTCACTTCTGTAATGATTTAAATTTTATCTGGACTGATAAAATAATGGCTTAAGGAATAACTCAAATGCCTCTGGCACTGACTGGCCTGCATGGAAACAAGAAGATGTAGTTCAAATTTGAAAATATAAACATATCCACTCTCACTCAGGGCTAGTTATTCATATGCAGAGTGGAAGAGATAAAGAATAAATTTCACCACCTCAAATTATTTCTCTGATGTTTGATGGTTCATCAATTTTCCTCTTTTAGTTCATTAGTTATTGCAAATTGTTCTCATTCTTTAAAACTTTTAACTTTTAAACCCAATTTCATGTATCATTTTTTTAAAGGACCCATAAAGGGATCACATTCAGCAAACTGGAAGAAAAAAAATACATAGAATGCATGACCCCAGTTATAAATGTTACATAAAGAAATAAAGTAAGGCAACAGAGAATACTCATGAAAACAAAACCGTATACACTGACCAAGAGAACAGAATCTACCAAGGGGCTGGGAATAGGGACCAGAAAGGCGAAAGGACCATAGAGGAAGGATACTGGCGCTCCAACTGTAGGCATGTACAGTAACACTGTACTCTCAAAGGCTTGATGGTCAAATAGCATCCAATTTAGTCAATAAAGCCAATCTTTACAAAAGTATAGCTGATTGTGTTAAGGAAGACATTTCGCTTCTTATATTTTTGTGATACATTGAATCACCAGAGAAGATATAGTTGATCTAAAATGCCAAATACATCAGTGACTTAACAATATGGATTGACACAGGGTACAATTTATCAATGCTTAAAGCTAAATTTTTTTTTTTTTGCTTTTTTGTGTCACACCCAGCAATGCTCAGGGATTTCTCCTGGCTCTGCACTCAGGAATTACTCCTGGCGGTGCTCGGAGGACCATATGGGAAGCTGGGGATCAAACCCAGGCCACACAGGCCGACCGCAAGGCAAGGCAAACGCCCTGCCCACTGGACTATCGCCCCGCCCCAAAACCAAAAATTATTATGACAAGTAAATACACACATTTCAAGAGTGCTACAGCAGAGGTCAGAGACAGTGTACTCGTTCAGCATTTGCCTGGTATTTAGAAGACCCAGGTTCAATCCCTGGCAACACAGTGGTCCCCTGAGCAATGCCAGAACTGTACCCTGAACACAGAGCCAGGAAGAAGTGCTGAACACTGGTATGTATAGACACAGGGAAACAAACAAATCTACAGGAGGTATAGTTTGATTTCATTAAGATAAATTTTGGTACAATATGTTACAGGCAGATCAACTACATCTGATTAACCAGTCTGAGCCTTCATATTCATCATTTCGCTTGGTAAATTTTTTACTGAAAAATAAACCATCTTTGGGATTTTTTTTCAGACATGCCAAATAACTGTTTAACTTAGTTTTATTATTATTTTTCTTTGGCAAAGTCAGGGATGGAACCCAGGACCTCACACATGCAAGGCGTGGTCTCTATCACAAAACTACAACCTTTTCCTTGTATTAAAGAGTTTTAATTTACTGTTCTCTGCAAGATTTTATTTTGTGCACTTTAGTTAAACTATAACTCTACCTGAGAATTGTTTAAGTTTTAAGATTTCTGAATAACTACTGTGTACCAGGTACTGAGCTTGCTGCCAGGAAATTATATATGACTAAAACATACTTCCTGCCTCGAGAAGTCTGACAGCAGAGACCAAGTTCTCTATAATTAACTTAGGAGCAATGTAATTCTTGCTCTAAGGATCTTAGTAAAGTTCCTGCCCAATCCATTCATTTTCAGATAAAGAAACTAAGAACTACAAAAATTAAGGGACTATTAAAACATCATTAATCCAACATAACAGCCTGAAACTTCTGAATCTCAGGCCAATCTTTCTACCTATATCATAATTTTATTAGAATTAGGAATTTAATTAATGATCCCTAGCTAAGCTAATTTTCTCTTTTATTTTGTTCAGCTTACAAATTTAGGTGAAATTCAGGCCATATTCTTAATTTTATAAAAGATTGCATCAGGTACCGTCTCAGACCCGGGGAATGTAGAAAGGAATTAATTATGGACCTGTTCTCAAAGAGTTTTTGAATAGAAAGGACTGGAGGCTTAAAAAACTAAATCATAGTGGAATTAGAGCACTATAATGGAGAATATTATAAAAGTGCTAGAAGAAAAAAGAAATAGCTTACTCACATCTATATGAGATTGTCAAGAAAGACACAACCAAATTTTGCAAAAGGACAATCTATTCCAGGCACAGAGGCATGCAATGGCTGGAAAAGCATTAGTGAGAAAGCATGTGAAAAGAAGTGATAGAAGCCTCTCAGGTGGGGAGCATAAGATGTTGTACGGTTAGTGTGGAGGAACATTTGCAGTAGACAAGAGTCAATTCAACAAAGCCCTTGTAATTCACATGGTTTCTAAAGTCTGCACTTGGAAAACAGTAACATATTATGCAGTAGTATAGTATATACTACATAGTATATAGTATTAGAGAGTAATATACTTCATAGTGTATATTATAAGATAAACATACCATACTGTAATATAGTATATACTATAATATACATATAGTATATATTACATAGTAAGAGTAATATACTACATAGTATATAGCACTAAAGAGTAACATACTACACTGTAGTATATTAGATAGTAGATAGTATAGTATACTATACTATTAGTATATAGCTATACTATACAGTATATAGTAGAAGAGAATCATATACTACAGAGTATATAGTAGAAGAGTAGCATACTCTCTACCACTGAGGATACAATCCTTCAGCTGGATTAATATTAAATTCTGTGCATTATGATAGTTGCTACTGAAAATGAATAATCTGATACCAGGACTATGACTTAGAAGCAGATCAAATTCAATTCAATTCAATAAATATTTATTGAGTGCCTGCTATGTGGAAGGATCTGTCAAGCCAGCAAGAGAGGAAAAATTGCTTTTCAAAAATAAAAAAAATACAGGGGCCAGAGCAATAGCACAGTGGGTAGCGCATTTCCCTTGCACGCGGCTGACCCGGCTTTGATCCCTGGCATCCCATATGGTCCCGAGCACCACCAGGAGTAATTTCTGAGCAAAGAGTCAGGAGTAAACCCTGAGCATCTCAAGGTGTGACCCCAAAAAGCAAAAAAAAAATAAATAAAATAAAAAGTATATTAAGGGGGGGAAAAAAATCAAAGTTCAAGTTAAAACTAAAATGACATAGATCTCTTCTAGAGATGATCAAGTTACTCCTGAGAATGAAAGCTGCCCTCAACACAGAAGGCTTCATAAAGAACATGTGTGCAGTCACACCATGCTCTGATGGGCATTTCAGGGCATCAGCTGCTAGCTGGTCGGGAAAGAACTGGGTCTTTAGTAAGTGTTCTTTGCACTTTCTTACTAAAAACGTAACATTTACATCTGAAACTTGACTTAAAACTTCCTTACTTTTGGGGTCACAGCGATAGTACAGTGGGTAGGGCATTTGGCCTTGCATGTTGCCGACCCAGGTTCGCTCTTCAGCATCCCATATTGTCCCCTGAGCACTGCCAACAGTAATTCCTGAGTGCTGAGCCAAAAGCGACTCCTGAGCATCAATTGGTGTGAGCCAAAGAGCAAAAACAAACAAACAAACAAAAATACTTCCTTACTGTCATCTCTTTATAAAGATTATTGCTTAAAGAGGACCATGACAAACACCCACTCCTTTATTGTAGTAATAATAAATGCAGAACAGAAGCAACCCAAGAAGATTAGCTTGGAATGTAGAGCACACACACAAACTAGAGTTCACTACTCAGAACCCTGAGGTCTAAACATACGCTTAAGAGTTTAGTACCTTCTTTGAAATAAACAATTGTGTGTCATATTTGCTTACACAGTGGTTTTAATATTTTGGGAGAACTGGGCCCCTCTAGCACTGCTCAAGAGTCACTCCTGGCATTACTGCACGCCTGATGGTGCAATGTCTAGTTTCTGAGAGTGGTGATTCAAGCCTGCAGGGCTGGGGTTCAGGAGGGCTACTGAGGCAGCACTAGAAGCAATGAAAGCAACGCCCAGTGATACCAAGGGAGCCATGTGCTACTAGAGAAGGAAGTCTAGACTCCAGCATGACACACATTTGCTGCACCCCTCCCTCTGAGCTATCTCTCCAATACAATTAAAAGATTTCTATGAAGGCCTCTCTGCATAGGCTCACATATTTTCACATTTATAAAAAAAAGATGACCAATAAGCACATGTCATATATGTATTTATTTCTTTATTTTTACCTTTTGGGTCACACCCAGTGATGCTCAGGGGTTACTCCTGGCTCTGAACTCAGGAATTATTCCTGGTAGTGCTCAGGGGGCCATATGGGATGCCGGGATCCAATCTGGGTCAGCCGTGTGCAAGGCAAATGCCCTACCCACTGTACTATGTCTCCGACCTTATATATGTATTTGATAAATATATGCATCAAATATTCATGCATTTGACCATATTAAAGCAAAGGCACACCACAGAGTAATAACCAATATACAATCAAGACCAAAGGAAAGAGAAATAGAGAAATAGTACCCAAAAGGAAGATAGTGAGAGCAAAAAAGTAAGTTAAAGAGAGAGGGGTTGGGGAGAGAGAGAGAGAGAAGAAATACAGTGGGGTTTGAGGGAGGGGAACTGCATACATTGGTGATGGGAAATGTGCACTGGTGGAGGAAGCGTGCTGGAAAATTGTATGACTGAAACTCAGTCATAAACACCTTTGTAAATGAATCTCACATTGATTCGATATAAAATAAAATAAATTTTAAAAAAATGAAGGAAAGTCACACATAAAAACAGTGTTTACCAGTACTACAAGAATTTTCAAAGCCATTAATTATTCTTAGAACACCTTTGCAGTTAAAGAACTTTCTGAATGTGCTCTAATTAAAATTCCTAACTAAAGTGTAACAAAGAGTATCTCAGTTAAAATACAAGGTTGAAACCAACCCCTCAAAGATATGAAAAATTAAACTGTAGCAAATGGAAACTTGAAACAGTGAGGGATTGTGTCTATACTGCAGCAGAGTTTCATTATAAACACACTCCGTGGGATACTCAGTTTATATGTGTACCTGAAAAGTGAAAAAGATTTACAGGAAGGCAAAGGAAATCTTTTCAAAAAATCTCTTCTCTGGCTCCTTCTATAATATTACAAGGCATTTCTTTCTGCGGTATTATAGAACACTGCAGCATTAAGAGAAAAGGTACCTTTGAGTACTTTAACTTTAGCAAATCACTGCTAAATACACAAAAGCTGAACATACATACAGTATAAAAATATAAAAAAGTATAGAAATTGTATTGAAATATTTCTACATAGAAAAGTAATTAGGCAAACTAAGAGTAAGAATGTAAAGTGAGTCTCAAGCCTATATATTAATGCAATAGGATTTGGGAAAATTACTAATCCCTCTATTATTTTCAATATAAATTTCTTTGGAAGATTAATTAATATAAGAAGTATTATTAACTAATGGCAAATTAAAACCTGCATACTGTTTGTTTACAGTTCTTCCAAATAAGAACAGATTTTTTAAGAGCAGAGCAGCATACGTAGCATGCATATTCATCACCAATATTTAATGCAGAATTGTGCATATAATAGATGTACAATTAATTTATGACGATGGAGGAAAAACAATTAGGGAGGATAGATACAAAGTAATCCAAAGAAAAGTAAGAGAACATTTAGGATATCTAAACTAAATCCCTTGTATCACTTGTCTTCCCATTGTTCATTGATTTGCTCTAGAGGGCAACAGTAGTGTCTCCATTCATTGGGAATGATATGGTCCAAAATCAGATGAGTGCAAAGAGTGAAGTGTTAGGCATATCAAATAAAGAGGGCAAAAAATTCTTTTGATATATTTCTCATGCAAAAAGAAAGATTCATAATATCCCGTGGAGCAATATGCCTGAATCTCTGTACTATAATATAAATATTAAATCTATCAAACCTTAGTCCAGATCTGCATGTACTAGATGTTTAATCTTGAGCCAGTATCTTCTAAGAACTAAGGTTCTTAGAAGATAGAATTTTCAGAATAGAAAATTCAAAGTGTTCTTTATAGACTGTAGTATGAAGCTTACACTACTTTTTTTAGTATTTCTTCCACATCCATATTATATATTACAGCACAGCATGGTAAAATATCAGCAGATAATACACATATATAAAAATTAAACCAACATCATTAACTACTTTATTGGGAATCATAATAGATTCTCTTAGCCCATAATGTTCTCACATTACTTGAAATGCACAAAAGTTTGGAACACTTTTTATAAGAAATAAAGCCAAGCCCAAATGAAGCATCCACTTATACCTTAGTAGTCTCACACATAGAATCTAGTGCTGACAACCCTGAGACCTAAGTTTAGGCTCACAACTACTCAAAAAAAAAATAGGGGCCGAGGGCCGAGTGCAGCTGGTGAGGAGCAAACCTGGCATGTGAGGTCCTGAGTCGGATTCCCCTGAACCACACATGCCTCTTCAATGCCAGTGAGGTCCTAAGTCAGATTCCCCTGAACCACACATACCTATCCACTGCCTGTGAGGTCCTGATTCAGATTTCCCTGAAATTCACATGCCTGTCCACTGCCTGCGAGGTCCTGAGTCAATTCCCTGAACCACACATGCCAATCCACTGTCTGCAAGGTCATGAGTCAGATTCCCCTGAACCACACGTGTCTATCCGCTGTCAGCATAGGCAATCCCAGAGTCACCAGGTGTTGCTTATGGCTCCTGAGTACCACCAGCCTGGACACCCTTGTGCCAGGTCCAAACACCAAACTATGAGGACCGAATCACCAGGAATACCTTTTTTTAACCAGGTTTTAAATTAAAAAAAATATATTATCTGTTTCATATTATTTTAAACCAGAATTTAAATATCAGAGAGTGTATGGCTTAAATCTTTCTGACAATGCATTATAAAGTTTACAAGTTCCCTCAGAAATTCTCTGTAGATCTCATGTCCATCTTCGATAGGTAGAAATTACAGTTATTTATACAAGTGGACTCTTCTACTTGTTCTTTGTCATCTCATACACATTCCAATTTAATTATTTTTCCTTCCTCTCCTTCAATCAGTCCCTCCTATTCACACCACACACAAAAGCAAAGTTATGATCTGATCACACACCACATGCAGGATTTTTTTTCACTAGTTGTCATAGTTCAAGAACAATTTTTAAATAATTTACAATTTTTCTTCAACACAGCCCTATCGCACAAGTGAAACTACTCTGAAAGGTTCACAAAACCTCTACTCATGAAATTCAGTGACTAAAAATTTCCTCTTCTGGGTTTTCTCCATATGTCAATGAACTCAATTCTCTTAAAACATCAAAATCCCTCCTTTGTGATGCTAGTTCTCACTAGGCAGTCTGTATGTTCTAACTCATCCTACCACCTGCCATTGTTCTGGCACTGCTCTCTTAAATATTAAAAAAAAATCACAGGGGTGAAGAGATAATACCATTGGCTCCTCAGGGGCCGTGGCTGGCCTGGGCTTGATAACCACTAATGCACTCTGTCCCCTGAGCACCACCAAGAGTGATACCTGAGCATAGTGTCAGGAGTTAGCCCTGAGCTAACTCAGTGTGGCTTAAAAAACAAATTTGGGAGCCAGAGAGATAGTACAGAAATTTAGGCACTTGCTTGCATGAGGTCTTCCCAGTTCAATCCCGGTACACATCTGGCTCCCTAAGCACTGCCAGGAGTGATCCCAGAGAGATAGGCCAGGATTAAAGACAGTGTGGCCACAAATAATAGAACAAACCAACCTAATTCAAGTATCTAACTAACTTTTTTGTCTGGTTCTCACTTTTCACTCTGTCTTGCAACTGTTCTCTTCCACAGCTTGAAATCCTGCCTCTCTGGGCATATCTACCAAATATATGTCTCTAGTCTAACTTCTCTCTTGAACTGTGAAACTACATTCAAAATGAACTTCACTCTGGCATGTCAAATGTAACGTGGCAAAAAACAAACTTACCATGCACAGGTGCCCAAGCTTCCTCTTTTTCTTCTTAGGTTCCTTATCTCATTAAGGGCATCACTGCCTTCAGAGTCAACTAGGCTGAAAACCTCAAGAGTCCCTTTCATTTCACCTTCTCTTTCATCATCTATATCTGAAGGAACAACAAAACCTGCATATTTTGCCTCCAAAATGCATTATATATTTAACCAATACTTGCTATATCTGTCAATCCTCAAGCTCAGTTCTTTATTATTTCTGGGTCAATCTGTGTTAATACCTCTTGACCAGTACTCTTTCTTAGGTTTCTTACCTTTTAAAGGATGATTTCTAGAGTCAAGAAATATATCCACAGCATAGTACTGAGATGCATTTCCCACTCTCTAAAAGACTCTAATAGTTCTGCAGCTAATAAATAAGGCCCACAATTCCCTGACACCAGTCAAAACCTCTTCCTCTTTTTCTAACTTGCTTCAGTCAACAACTCTTTCTACCCAACATTCCTGAAAACTGATGGGTCCTTCACTGTTCTAGAATTCAGATTTTCCCCAATGATCAGCAGGACACTCATTTCACCATGATGTATTCTACACCAATTTTTTCAACCTGGCAAAGAACATCCTCCTCTATCTACTCTTTTCCACATCACTCCACAGACATCATATCACAGCACTTACGACATGTTTTCAAATGGCATTACTTATGAATATCTATCTTTCCATAGTTGGAATTTGATAAATGAATAATGAAATCGACAGCACATAATGCAATTTTGAAAAAGGAAGCTGCTTTTTCAAAATACGAATGGTAAAAAATGTATGAGTTAAAGAACACTGAGCAAAACTTCTATTAAACCAGGACTTTCACCAAAAGAATTAACCAAGGTAATTCTTGCTGGGATGCTTTAAACTTCTTATTTTAAAAAGTTTTATCCAAGAAGTGAGAAGTAACACATTTTGAGATCGTTTCATTTATATCAGAAAGAATTTAAAAATCTAACTCTGTATAATGAAAAACTGTCTATACAACCACTACATTATCAAGTTTACCTAAGTTTACTGGGGGTCCATTATTCTTCCAATTTCAATGAGAAAGAAAAAATACAAATAATTTCAAAAATAATGATAATAACAACTACCTAAACTACAATAAATGTAAATAATCGCAAAATGTAACACACACAAACAGATCCAAACACTGTCTTTCTCAGGTGCAGTATTTATCAGAGGTAAGTGAAATTCAAATTAGAAAATATATTCTTCTTCTTGGTATTTTTACATAAGCTAAGTAATCTAAGCATCTTTGACTACAAACTTGAAAGACAGTATGGCAAAAGAGAAACTATAAAGATAAAGAATTAGATTCCACGCTTGACAAACATGCTAAAATGGACTGAACATAAAAGGCAGGAATCTGGGATCATCACTTTCTAAATGCTTTTAAAATTCTTTTTATGTAATTTCAAATGACAAGGACAACAAGACAGAAAAAAAAATTCAACTCACTTTGCTCTTTTGCATCTAATTATTTTTAATTTCTTAAACATCCATGTATGCTCAATTCAATTAGCATCTATTAGATGGAAGAAGTGTTTCTTCTATTTGCCATCACCTGACTGAGATACTTTTCAAAGCATGCTCAGGAACCTCACATTAATAAATGATCATTCCTAGCATAGTGATTAACAATCATTTCCTGACCCTCCCCTAAGCATTTCCAACAAGAGTACAATAATCTGTTGTTCCTAGATGCAATGCCCAACAGAATCCGGACAAACAACTGTCTAAGCAGTGGCCCCGGAAGGTGAATATCATCTACTTTGCTCCTACTATACTTTGTACAGGTATGCTTAGCAGCATGTTCCATATTACACGGCAATTATGTCTTCCTATGGTTGACTCTGATGCTGGTCTCTGAGCATCATGACAGGTCAAGAGGAGTTATGGCTCATCTAGTATTCCATTCCCAGTAGTAGGCTGTCACATAATAGGTCCTTGATAAATGTTTAGTGTTTAGAAAACCCCACTTCTGTAATATTTTTTTCTTTGGGGAGAAGGGAGTTGAAGGGTCTAGTGGGTTTGCTTTGGTTTTTGAGTCAAGTGTTTCTCCTAGCTCTGCACTAAGGATTACTGAGGAACCATATGAAGGCAGGACTCAAATGCTGGGTCAGTCGCCTGTAAGGAAAAGATGATACCTGTTGTACTATGTCTCCAGACCCTATAATGGTTTTTGAACAGACTTATATATCTGTACCTTGATGTTTATTCATGAATAATGACTGTATCACTGTATCACTGTCTTCCTGTTCATCATCGATTTGCTCGAGCAGGCACCAGTAACATCTCCATATGTCCTGTCTCATGCAAGTAGAGCCCAAGGGCAGCTGCTTGCTCCAGGAACATAAAGAGCCTCAAACCATTCCATCAGGTCATGGGAATGAGGTCTATAATTGTTACTGGTATTTGGCATATCAAATATGACACGGGTACTTGCCAGGCTCTGCCGTGCAGGTGAATAATGACTACAACAGTTATAAATAAGCATCCACTCAATTAAAGAGACTTGGGTTAACTACTGACTCAATACTGATACCCAGAGCTAAACTCACAGAGTGTGTCTTACTGGAATGCTTTAGGATATGCTACATTTCTTTTTCTTAATAAGCACATTATTACACTAACTTTGTGCTACAGATATTTCATTACAAAATACTTTAAATCTTTCAAGGAATACAACTGAGCTTACAAGAAGTACAATCTTACAAGGAGTACAAATAAGGAATTGTTCATATTCCTCCTGCTCTCAATGGCCTCGTGTAGAAAGTCTACCTTCTGGAAACATAACAATAAGTTGAAACTGGAATCTCATTTGACAGTTTTAATTTCTAGAGACGACAGCATGGTGAAATGACTCACTTATTAGCTATTTCTCCTACAGAGTAAGACTTCTTCTTATTCCCCGAGAACAATCTATTTTGTAAGTAGCTGAGACTTACTAAACTTGAAACTTGTTTTCATAGTTACACTTCTAGTGTCTGACCTTATTGAAGAGACTTTATAAAGAAAAATGTCAACTAAACCCTAACCGTGCCCTTTCTATAACTACCAATTAGACTTGAGAGTTGTTATTTTCTGTCATCCACAAACCAAAGTCTGGTGATTGTAGTTACTTTATAAAACAGTTAGGGAATGTGTCAAGGAATTAGCTTTTGGAATGATCCTAAGGGTCCTGACGTCCTCATCACCAAGACAATGTTCATGAACCACTTCATGAACCACTTCCTTTACCGCTGACAAAGGTAAACAGATGTGGGGGTATGTATTTGTATCACACAGTTGAACATATTCACAATTAATAAGTATTAATGATTTTTATTACTTGGACTGGTACTAATAGTCATACTAAATTCTTTTTGATTTTTATAAATTCCCTCCATAAAACCCCACAGATGCACTCACAAATAAACCAATTTCATCCTTGACAAATCATGAAGATGAATGGCAAAAGTCATGCAATTTATCTTTGCCAAAACCTGTACCTGAATTCCACAAAGTACAGATTTTAGATAATTGATTTCCTTGTGAGTCAAGTTCCAATTGGAGAGACTAACCCCAAAACCCTCAAAAGGGTTAATAAAACCAACAGAGGTACACACTTAAATATCAAATGATCATCTATTTCACTATAACCCATAGTAAAACAATTAAAAGTGGATATAACTTCTGTTAAAAATAAGTTAAAGACCAAAATCATGCACATATTTTTAATAGTTCAAAAGTAATGACTATATAAACTATGGCTCACCACTTCCTTATATAAATCTTCAATTGATGTCCTAAGATTCATTCACAAATGTACAAATCATGACCACACAAAGAAGGGAGTAAGGCAGAAGGAGCTGTCTCATGGTAGAATTGCAACCAGTTACCCACTCTTATAAGCCAAAAATCCTTGAATTCCTTCTTTTTATGCCCAACTAATGATTTAAGCAATAAGACTGACCATCAATTACATTCTTTAGAAAATCAAAAACAACTTCTACCATGCCTGCCAACTATATGTAAGTTTTCCAACTGTGTACTTCTAAAGTTCAGTATCCAATGCTAAAATCAAAACCTGACCTCAAGCAGCAAGTTATAATACTCTGATACTATGACATCACTGTGTCTGAAACACTTTAATATAAGAATTTGAATAAATTGGCAGAAGCTTAAATAGGTCAGACTGAGGAGCAAAACTAAGGATATTTTTTCTGGCAAAAACATTCTGGCACAGGCCCATAGAATGACAGGTCTTTCCCCTACAACACTGGCCACAGAAAGATAAATGTTCATTGATCCATCTGTATTTTCAAAAGGATAGGTGAAAATATAGTAAATCATTTCTCCTTTCAGTATTCTAATATCACTGGCAGAAGAACTATCTGCATCAGTTACACTCAAAAGTGAAGGTGACTACAACAAAATATTTTTATTAATATTTTATTATACCACCGTGAGATATACAATCACAACGTTGTTCATGTTTGCAGGTTTTGGTCACATAGTGTTCCAGCACCGACAACAAAGTATTTTCATGCAGCTTTTAACTCATTCCTACACATGCATATTTTTAAGTCTCATTTCTGCAGTTAAATAAGTCTACTAAAACTAAATTTAAAACTAGCCCAAGCAGAAATCAAATCAGAAAGTGCCCCATATTTGCCATTACTTATGGAGAATTCTCTAAAAAACAATTTAAATGCATTTTATCATGATCCTACTGAATAATAAAACAGGATACCAACTATAATAACTTCCTTAGTTGACCCCTGACATCCAGCTAGATTTCTTCTCATGAAATTGTAGCTCATCTGAAAGCTACATGCAGAAACCACAGAGTTTCTGATACTTATTGCCCTACCACGTCCTTCATAAATTTTCCTTTCATAATAAACAGTGTGCAATCAAAAAGGTTTCCTGTTTCAAAATGGAATAGCAGATGAAAGAAACTGTAACTCTACCATTAACAACAAAAAAAGTTTCTTAATGAAGATGACTTCTCAACTACGAAAATGGAAACTCTTAAATACTGCTTTGGTTTTTAAGGACTCATCTGGTTCTTTCCCCAGTAAATGTTCTCAGCCCTATACACTGTGGTTATCATGAGTAGTCTTAGTTCATCACTCACTTTTTAAAAATAACTTACTAACACTCTTTTTTTTCATCTGGCAGCAACACAACCTAAGACAGAAGAAACATTTCCAGTCTATTCTATAACCACACACCAACATAATGTAGCCAACAGTAAAACCTTTGAATTTTCGAATCTAGAGAAGAACTTTGAGCCTTGATGAATAGGACAAAAGTTTCTGTTGTCATATTTTTGCAAAAAGTGTTTGCTCTGAATCCAACTTTTCAAAAGAGGTGAGTGTAAGAAAAAATGATCAGTCCAAATTGAGAAACTGTTACCACAACTTTTATTATTAGCAGTAGAAATCTGGGAAAACCATAGGGATGAAGAAGGCAGCCAGAACTTACCACTTTGTCCATAAGTTTCCAAGTTTTCTCCACCGTCCTGCGATCAGCTGCTGCTTGTTTTGGGGGTCCAACCGCATCCTGAATAGCATCAATAATGCCTAAAATTCGCCCTTTTCTGGGGTTTCCTCCTCGACCGCCAGGATTTCGGCCATTCATAGAATTTGCCATCTGGAACCTTGGTTCTTTGAAAAGCAGGGAAAAAAAAGTAAAAGTTAGTCATGAAAACATTTACCCAACAGAAAACTGAACCGATTAACTTATACCCACTCCCTGTCACTGTATCAATAAGACAAGCTGTGGGTCACATACTTCAACTGAGCTTGTGAATTTGCTTTACTCTTACAGATGGCAGATTTAGAATCAATGACCCTAGATTTGCTTCGGATCACGAAAGTTTTAAAGAGACGCCTCTTTCTCACATCTCAAATAGCAAACAGACTAATAATACCCAACTCACAGCAACAGAATCAATTCACATTGTTTTCCTCCAGGAACTAGGTAACACAATTTCTCCCTTCCCTGCCTTAAGTCCTAATTCAAATTTTGAGCTCCTAAGCCCTTTAGAAAACAAGACTCAAAAAATCTGACTCTCACTCAGAATTCTCCAAGTTACATAAACATAAAGATTATTCAACAGGAGCAGAGGGACGTGTCCGTTGTCAACAAAGACTTTACAGGACTAACAGTGTTGCCTCCACCAAGTAAGGACACATGAACATGGACACGCGAACACAGTTCTTACAACAAATGCAGGAGGAGTGATCTCAAGTTAAAAGCCAAAGAAACCCAGCAGCAGCCAACCCATTTGTGGAGGAGAGGGTGAGACTGACGTGAGCGGGCAGAAAGGAGGAGAGAGTTCACTTCTCTCGCTCCAAGCCTCTCATTTCACCCGGAGGCTGTGCAAAGCTTTGTTTCTCGGGACATCTGTAGCCCCCTCCGAGCTCAGGCCCCTGCCCTGCCAGTCTTGGACTTCAGCTGGGGAAAGAAGGTGGACAGACAGAAGACAAAGTGTCCCCCTGGCGCCTCCAGTCACCGCAGTCACCCAGCGCCTTGGGCGGGCGCTCGCCATTGGGCTCCCAGTGGACGACAGAACCTCTCCCAGCGCCTGCAATGCAGCCACCCGTCTCCTCTTACCCCTTCTTTATCCTCCCCGCCGCCTAGCCAAGGTTCCGGTCTTTAAATAACCCTCTTCAAACTGTGACGGCGGCAGCGACAGCAGCTGGCACCCGGGGCTGTCCCCTCTCGTTCCGTAGCCCCCGCCTGGCAGCCCCCCGGGGCCCCCAGCAGGAAAAAAAGCCTCGAGCCTCCAGGGCGCCCCCTTTCCCTCCCTGCCTCGCGCTGTCGTAGCTGTCCTGAAGACGCGCGTGTCCGCAGATCCGACTCTCACACGCACAAACCCAGGGTGCATGGGAGCCCGAGCAGAGTGTGGGGTGTGTGTGGTGTGTGTGTGTGTGTTGTGCTGTGTGTGTGTGCGTGCGTGCGTGTAATCGCCGTAAAAGCATGCTCTCGAAGAAGGAGCCACCCAGAACGCAAGGCCACCGAGACAGGGAAACGCAACCATTACCGTCCAGACAATCCACACCCGCTCTCCCCTCCCGCCCGACTCTCGGGGAGGCCGCGGGACGCCGCAGCAGCACTAGCAGTAGGAGACCACTCGCTGGACACCCCACCCCTGTGAAATACACACACAGACAGACAGGGGCACGGGGCGGGGCCGAGGGCGGGGTCTCGCGCCGCTCCACCAATCCTGAGCACCCGTGCACTGCCTGACAGTCCGTGTCGCCAATGGGCGGGAAGCGGCCGTCCTCGGATTACCACCCCGTCCACGTCTTCCACAGTACACAATGGCCCCCAAGGAAGGCCCGCGGCGCCGCAGGTCCCCAGTGGAATGGAACGCGATCGGACTGAAGGGGAGATAGACCCAGCAGGAGACAAAAGTGGAAAGGGGAAAGGAAATGGGAGAGGATGCATGGCTGTAAGGAGCTGACCAATGAGGAGTGGGCTGGTGGGCGTGAGCTTTGGGAGCGGGAGTCGAAGCTGACTGGCTGTAAAAGGCGGGACTTCCTGCTTCGCTCCCCTTCCTACTCTTTTGTTTCATAGCAACGGAGTAGAGGCGAAGAGGGTGTTGCTGCTCTAATCGGGGTGGATCCTAGACTGAAGAATTCCATCTCCCTAGGGCTGCCAAACTTCTGGCCAGGACGGCAGCCAAACCGGTCTAAGGTAATGCTTGTTGATGGCTATCAAAAAAAAAAAAAAAAAAAAAAGTAGTCACCAAGCTGCTAAAATGAAATATAAACCTCACTTAGAGAAGACTGAGGTTAGCACCTGGTCACTAACCTTAGCTTCCACAATTTCCAAGTGTTTCCCTTTACGCTTAGTTCTAGTGAGTTACAGAGCAAACGTTTAGCCTAAGAGGAAGCAGGTAGATGACAACCTGGACGTTTCCCTACCAACCATGCCTAGACAGGACAATTGGAGAAAGGGGAGGGACAGTCGTGTATACTGTGCAGTTAGCATCACAGTAGTTCTTTTACGGTTTATGATCACTTGTATCACTTGTCTTCCCATTGTTCATCAGTTTGCTGTAGTGGGCACCAGTAAAATCTCCATACATCCTGCCACATGCTAGCGTAGCCCAAGGGCACCTGCTGCTCCAGGAACACAAAGAGCCTCAACCCATTTGTTCAGGTCATGGGAATGAGGTCTATAATTGTTACTGGTTTATGGCATATCAAATACTACACGGGGAGCTTGCCAGGCTCTGCCTTGTGGGTGGTATATTCTCAGTAGTAAGCTCTCAGTTTGTGCATTTACTGATGAACCACCCAAAAATGTATACATCTGTTAAAAAGATACCTTTTTGGAAAATAATCTTTACCAACTTATCACTAATTTATGATTTTGTGGACTTTCTTAAATTTAGTTTTATTCCTCAATAGGTGTATAGGTATCACTACCTCCAATGAATTAAAAAAATACGTCTGCCCTCTCAGATGTGGAATATAAAGGAACATAATTAGGGAACAACAAATGGTCAATGTCACTTGTCTAGAGACAAAAACTGGAGATTTTACTCATAGATCTGAGTCTGGGAGTGAGGAGTAACCGGGAGGAACGTTGGAACACTGGTATATGAAAGCATTTCTGGTGATGGGTTACTTTTGCCTCCAAATACATAGTATTAAATTAGAGTAAAATTTTAGTAAAAATGAAGTAAAGTTTTTGTTACTTACTGATAAGTCTCCTGCTGTACATTACATTGCCTGAACTTATTTATAACTTACAGAAGTTTGTGCCTCTTGGTCTTACCATTCCTCTTAACCCCACATACCTTCACCTGTCTGGTAATCACCAATAAGGTTTCTGTCCTTATGATTTTATTTTTTATGTTTTTTGTCATATGTTAGTTATGAAACCAAGTGGAATTTGTCTCTCCCTGACCTACTTCCCTTAGCATCTTCAGGGTCCATCAAGTTTTCACAAATGACAAGATTTCATTTTTTTTCCCGTAATTCAATAGTATTGTTATGTGTGTGTGCTTGTATATAACCTAGAATTGGTACATTTTCTAGCAACCACTAATGGTCAGGTTGTTTATATATTTTGACCATGATAAATAATTCTACAGTGGGCATTTGGGTGTCTTATATGTTTAAATTAGTCGTTTTTATTTTCCAGAGGCCAAAATTGTTGGATTATGTTTAATTCTATTTGCATTTTTTTAGAAACCTCCCAAATGTTTTCCATAGTGGATCTATGGATTTTCACCCACAGGGCACTAGGGTTTCTTTTTCCATATCTTTTGGAAAATATGACCAACCTTTGCCATTTTGATAATAACCATTCTGACAGTGGTAAGGTAATAACTAAATGATTTTAATTTTCATTGTCCTATTAGTGATGCTAAGTACCTTATCTTGTGCATATTGACCATCTGTGTGTTTTCTTTGGAGAGACATTTAATCAGCTCCTCTCCCTGTTTTATTTTGGTGGGTGTTGGGGGTAAGGGGGGAGGGTGTGGGCAGGGTGGAAAGTGGAAGCACACCAGGGAGTGATAAGATATTCTTGCTGGCTCTACATTCGGAGATCACTCTTCACGTCTCCCAGAAGGGGTATGGCCTATGTGGCAGGGGCTCAAACTCCCATCAGATGTGTGCAAGGCAAGTGCCCTAAGTGCTGAACTATCTCTCCGGCTCCCTCTCCTTATTTTGATCATTTTTTACTAAGTTGCATGAGTTATTTCTGTTTTGTGAGTCATTTCCTACACACTGCAGGAACTTTTTAGTTTTATTTAGCTCCATTTATTTATTAATTATTTTTGTTATAATTTCCTTTATAATATACCTACAGTCTTTGTGAGAGAAGTTAACATTTGTGTTATGCTTCGGGAACTTAAATTCATGTTCTTGCTACATTTTGAGTTAATTTTTGTGCAGGGCACAATGTTGTAAACTAGTATAATTATTTTACTTGTGGATGACCAGTTTCTTCACATCCATTTTTCAGGAAACTGCTATTTCTCCTGTGTTGTTCTATTGCACTTTTGTTGTAAACTATTTCAGCAACGTTTTCATTTCTTATATGTTCTCCAATATGTTGTAATATAATCGTTCATAGAATTTTCTTTACTCTTTCCTTTTCTTTCTTTTCTATAATGGTATTCAGGGATTATTCTCTGCACAGTGCTCAAGAGTCACTCCAGGTGAAGCTTGGGGACTTCTGGGTGTAAGGAATGGAACCCAGGGCTTCAGCATACAAAGTAGTCACTCTGATATGAAAGTTGTTCTCACCATCTTCTATTTTAGTACTGTGATTATTACTGTCAAGGAGACTGGGTTGTTATAAAAAGCACTTAATTTTATGTAAAGTTCTAGATGTTCCTTGCTTTTCCAGGCCCTCAAAGTAATTTTATGAGCCTTTTTTTAAATTTCTATTTTATCACTTGTAATTTCTCCCCTTTTATTTGATTGTACTTTTGATCAGTTTTTTTCTTGATTAGTCTGCTAATGATTTTTTTCATTTTGTTTTTCTATTCATAGAGCTAGTTCTTAATTTCAAAAAACCTATCCAGAGTGTTAGGCCATTAGATGTGGAGACCACACCTCTCAAGGAGAAGTCCTTTTTTAGGAGATAAACCCTAATTGTGGGCCACTGGCCAGGGGACGGGTTTCTTAGAAGGCCACATCTCTGCATCTCCTGCCTGCAAGTTAGGGTGTCCCTTTTGTTCCTTGTAGTGGAGTTACTCAACTTGTTGTCAAATTGTTGAACGGGAATGTTGTCCCATAAAGGGCTCAGTGTTTGATGTGACCATTGGAGGTCAGGGACTCCTTTAGTTACCATTGTGAGAAGCCCAGTGGATCTGTCTAATCCTGAGAGGAAAAAGCATCTGTGCTAGGACCTTCTTTCAACAAGTTCATAGACTAAACAAACGTCTTTTCTTTCTTTCTATTCGACTTTAGTCCTAAAGCACATGCCACTAAGAATTGGTGCAGATTGTCAGACTGCGGTTTTATTCCCACTAAACTTTATTGTGCTATAGTCACTTTACACCTTGGACTTTGGTGTCTTTATACACACACATCTATGTGCTTTTTTTTTTACTTTCCCTAAGTAGTTTATCTGATTAAACATTTCTGGGTTTTTCTCCCCATTTTCTTAATAAGTAAACATTTTAGTACCGTGATTATTACTAGCAAGAAGAGTGGGTTGTTATAAATGTACTGAGTTCTATATAAACTCCTAGTCTTCCTAATTTTCACTTTGTGTTTATCTATGAATGTGGTGGCATCTCCTTATCTCCTCCACCCATGTATAACTCACAATTCATTGTAAGAGTAACCATATTTATGCAAGGGAGGTTGAAAAAGAGAAAAAACTATTGTATTGACTTTTGAATAAGTCCAAAAGGAACAAAACTACATACAAAATGTTCCACATGTACGTATTATGTACTAAATTAATATAAAAACCATGGCTTATGCTAAAATAAGTTTCATATATGTATATCTGGACAAGCATATAGTATATAGCATCCCTTTTATGTTGGTTTTCAGTTAAAATAAATTAATGACAAAGTGGTATTGCCTGTGGCAAAACATATAGTCTTAACACAAATAACATTCTGTGGTGATGCATATGTATGCACAAATCTATATATAAATTATGTGTATATATAATAAATACAATATTAGAAAGTACCCATTTCATTCCCAATTATATAATAAAGTCATCTGGAGTCCAAGTTAAAAGTTCTGTGTAGCAAGACTCCCATTTTAGGCTAAATGGGAGATTGAAGCTAAATGGTTAATTCAAGATTCAGTTGTATCTGATAAACCAGTAGCCCTCCCTGTAACAATTAGCATGTGTAGCTAAACATGGTGGAATAAAGAATTTTTAGGAAAAGACTTCGTATTTCAGGTGCTTTGATGGAGATTCAATAGATTAAACTCAGTAAGGACACCATGCCAAGGGCTATATAAGAGCATGAAGAAATGTTTTCATTGTAGACTGATAAGCAAATCCTGTGTGGCAATACTTCAGTGTAACAGAGTTTGTCAAAGTAGTACTTTTCTTGTTTTCACATAGACTATTCAAGCTCCAACACAGTGAAGTTTAAAGTGAGTACAGTATCCTTTGGCAGCATGATGATTTGTAATTGAGAGAGAAGTAATATATGGCCTCTTTATAGGAGAGGAATGTTCTCCTGGATGATTTTGACATGAAGATAGAATGGTAAGACTCCTACCTAGGGATCTTATAAGCACATTAGCTGTCAGCCTGTGAATAATATGAACTGATCACAAGCATGTGTGAGTTCTATTTCCCCAGACTTCATAAGAGATTGAGAAACAATGTGGCAGGATTACTGGAACATTCTGTAGTGGCAAAAACAAACCCTTATAATTTTCTCAAGTTACAAAATATACGAAAGTAATATTTGATATCAAATGCAGATGCCATCTCAGAAAAAATGTATTAAATAGTTGTTCTTTAAACATAAACCAATTTTTTTAAAAAAAGAAAGGCAACCATTGGTAAATATTTAGTTTTCTACAGTCCAAAATGATAAATATTTAGAATTTTATACAGCTCAAAATACAGTTTTGAAACTTAAATTAGTTCATAAAGTTCGTTTCTTCTTTTTTTCTGCTTTCATCAAATTTACAGACAACCCATGTAATATTGAACATGAGTTGAACAGCTGTCCAGTAATTCAATTTTGCCCAGTGAGTCAGAGGTTTTCAAACTTATTTGGCCTAATATTCCTTTTATAGGGAAAAATTAATAAATATATTGCTCAGAGAACTCCTGGAAATCTACCTTTAAGGATATGGAAAGCCCCTAACAATATACTCACAACTTCTTTGACCACCTTGGTACTACCATAAGGATTATATGGATGGTCCACTATTTAAAAAAAGTTTAGTCACCATATTTCAATGAATAGTCATCATTGCTGCATAATCATTACACCGATTTTGTAAACAATATGGGCCAATTTTTTTAAAAATGCTTTCATTCCTCAAGCACAAACTAGAGTGATTTCTTTTTTATTTAGTTGTTTATTTTTATTATACCATCATGAGATATACAATTATAAAACTGTTCTTGTTTAGGTTTCATTTATACAGTATTCCAGTACCCATCCCTCCACCAGTGCACGTTTCCCACCACCGATGTGATAGGCACTTAATTTTATTGCCAGTAAATCACTGCTTATCGTAAATAATACTGCAATGCATAAATAAATATATATTTCAATGGTTTAAATACCACGGCAATAACTGGTCATAGAATTTCTATTTTTTTTTATTTTTTATTTTTACAATTACAAAGATATACAATTAAAAGTTCATATTTGGGTTTTGGTCATACAGTGTTCCAGCACCCATCCCGCCACCAGTGCCCATCTCCCACCACCAACGTCCCCGGTTCCCTCCCACCTCCCCCAGCCCTGCTCCATGGCAGGTTATTTATTTCTTTCCGTTTCTCTCTCTTTCTCTTTTCCTTCCCCTCCAGGCTATGGATTGCAGAACATACATTAAAGGGTTGTCATGCGTATCTTTTTGCCTCTATTTAATGCTCAGTTCTAGGTTGGCATTAGTACCCTCGACAATTGTTAGCACACTGTTCCTTTTTCTGCCTTATCTAGCCTCTGACTCCCACACGTTTGTGATAATTTCCACCTTTGACAAGACCTCCTGATATATGTTTCACTTGACCTTGAGTATCTTAATATGTACATATATATTTATGTTATGCAGATAAATGCAGTCATTCTGTGTCTGTCTCTCTCCTTCTGGCTAATTTCGCTCAACATAATCTCTCCATGTCCATCCATTTATAGGCAAATTTTATAACTTCATTTTTTCCTAACAGCTGCATAGTATTCCATTGTGTAGATGTACCAAAGCTTCTTTATCCAGTCATCGATTTTCGGGCATAGAGTGATTTCTGAGCATTGAGTTAGAATTAAGCCCCAAGCACCACCACTGGTGTGGTCACAATAAAAAAGAGAAAGATTTGCATCTCTCTGATAATTAATGATGATGATCATTTTTTTCATATATCTTTTGGCCATTTGAATTTCTTCCTGTAAAATTTTCTGTTCACATATCCAAAAGAGCAAGGACAACAAGTGTTGGCATGGATGTTTGAAGAAAGGGACTCTCATCCACTGTTGGTGGGAATGCCAACTGGTACAGCCTTTTGGGAAAACAATATGGACATTCCTCCAAAGACAAGAAATTGAGCTCCTGTTTGACCCTGCAGTACCACTTCTGGGAATATACCCTGCGAGACCAAAAACACACAGCAGAAACACCATCTACACTTCTATGTTCATAGCAGCACTATTCACAATAGCCAGAATCTGAAGACAACCAAAGTGCCCAAGAACTGATGACTGGATAAAGAAACTGTGGTTTATCTACACAATGGAAAACTATGCAGCTTTAGGAAAAATGAAGTTATGAAATTTGCCTATAAATGGATGAACATGGAGAGGATCATGCTGAGTGAAATTAGCTGGAGGGAAAAAGACAGATATAGACTGACTGCATTAATTTGTGGGATAGAAAGGCAATGGAGAAGATCATCCATGACTTCTACTCAGATCTCTTTGATAGCCACGTCCACCTGCCCACATAACAAATTCCGCAGGATGGATATGTCATTCCCAACGTTATCCCTTCTGAAATCCGACATGCCATTACGTCAGTAAAGAAGGGGAACAGCACCAGGCCCAGACAAAGTCAGACCCGAACTCTTGAAGAATCTACCATCAGCACTCATCAATACACTGGCACAGCTCTTCACACACTACCTGTTTAAATGCAAGGTGCTCACCCAAAAGGAAAACCAGCAGGACAGTTCTACTGTTCAAGAGGGGAGACATCCAAAACATTGGCAACTATTGCCCCATCTACCTGTTGTCTGTCATCTACAAGCTGTTCACTCGAGTCATCCTGAACAGGATTGGCAGAACACTAGATGAAGGACAACCATGCAAGCATGCTGGCTTCAGAAAAGGATTCAGCAAAATTGGCCATATCCACATGGTAACCAAGCTCATTGAGGATTGTAGGGAGTTCAAGATGTCACTCTGTCTCACGTTCATTAATTTAAAGAAAGCCTTTGATTCTGTGGAGACTGAAGCAGTCATCAAAGCCCTAGCCAAACAGGGAGTTCAAACCCAATACATCAAGATCCTTCGTGTGTTATATTACAGATTCACCACCAGGATCTCATCATTCTACAAGGAAGTGATCATTGATGTCAAAAGAGGTGTTCGGCAGGGTGATACCATTTCACCAAAACTCTTCAGCGCCACCCTCGAGAATATCATGCGACAATTAGAATGCCGAAGGAATAGGAGTGAAGATAGATGGTCGGCAACTACACCACTTCTGCTTCACTGATGACATCGTTCTAATAACACCAAACATTAGGCAAGCGGCACAAATGCTGGCTGACTTTGACCGAGAATGTGGAAAGATTGGTCTACAGCTGAATCTGAAGAAAACTATGTTTATGAAAAATGAACTAGTTCCCGAGGCCCCATTCACTCTCAATGGAACAAACATCTCTGAGTGCAACATTTATGTATACCTAGGTCGAGAAGTCAACATGATGAATGACCTAAAACCTGAGCTGCGTAGGAGGAAGAGAGCGGCATGGAATGCCATCAAAAGCATCGAAGAAATAACTAAAAAGACAAAGAACCTCCATCGCTGGCACATCTCTTTGGCTCCACCGTTCTCCCTGCATTAACATATGCCTCAGAGACCTGTGCCCTAAGAAAGCAGGATGAGAATGCTATTCAGGTCTCCCAAAGTGGAATCGAAAGAGCTATGCTTGGAATATCACACCTCACTTAAGTGAGAGAATGAAACCGAAGTTCTGACCTCTGTTGCTGTTTAGAGTCAAGGATGCTGTCTCATTTGCCAAGGCATCAAATATCAGACGGGGTGGACATGTAATGCAACTTGGAGAGGACCGCTGGACTAGAGCCATTAACACTTGGATCCCACGGGATGTCAAAGGATCATGTGGCCGCCCACCTACAAGATGGTCAGACATCTTTGTCAAGACCCTGAATGAATTGTTTGAGGCTCTTCATATTCCTGAAGTGCCATTGGGCTACACTGGCACATGATAGAGTCAAATGGAAATGTTACTGGCGCCCTCTTGATCAAATCAATGAATAACAGGATGTCAAGTGATCAAGTGGATTGCATTTACCCAGAAGGTCTCACTAAAGGCTCTCACTGTGAATTTCGAATTTTCTGAAAATCATTCTTGGAATTTGTCTTTGCTTTCAAGTCAAGCCCAGAGCCTCTTAAGAAGCCAAAGGAACCCCCACACCACGAGGGCCACTGTTTTCCACATCCAGATTCCCCAGCTGGTCAGTCAGAGCTCCAACCAGCAGAAGAGCTGATCTTCCCCGTCCCACATGCAAAGCTGCCATGCCGTTCATCAATAAATGCATGAGATTAGAGGCGACTACAGGAGTATTCCACCCGCATGGCAGAGCCTTGCAAGTTACCTGTGTCATATTTGAGATGCCAAATATCATTAGCAATTATAGACCTCATTCCCATGACCTGATGGAATGGTTTGAGGCTCTTTATGTTCCTGGAGTGAGCAGGTGCCCTGGGCTACACTAGCATGTGACAAGACATATGGAGATGTTACTGGTGCCCATTCCAGCAAATCGATGATCAATGGGAAGACAAGTGATACAAGTAGTATATTTTTAATGTTCCTCTTACTTGCTTTGGTTCAGAAAACTGCGGATAAATTTCTTGTAACTCAAGAATTAGTGTGATGAATTCAAAATTTGATTAAATGTATTACAATTAATTCCTCAATAGTTCAATGTATTTTACTCATATACATTTTGTGTTCATTTTGGTATTCAAGATATCAAGTAAATATAAGTTCTAAAATAAATGTGTAGGGTCATTTTGAACTCACACCGGCCTGTCTGCATCTCAGGTACCCTACCTCCCTGGGGTGTGTGGCTGGCCGGGCGGGCGCCTGGGGCCATGGTAGAGCCCCGGGTCTCGGCAGAAGGTGGAACTACAACCCCCAGAAGTCCGAGCGGAACCGGAAGTAAACGGTCATTTTGAACTCTCACACCGGCCTGTCTGCATCTCAGGTACCCTACCTCCCTGGGGTGTGTGGCTGGCCGGGGCGGGCGCCTGGGGCCGTGGTAGAGCCCCGGGTCTCGGCAGAAGGTGGAACTACAACCCCCAGAAGTCCGAGCGGAACCGGAAGTAAACGGTCATTTTGAACTCTCACACCGGCCTGTCTGCATCTCAGGTACCCTACCTCCCTGGGGTGTGTGGCTGGCCAGGCGGGCGCCTGGGGCCGTGGTAGAGCCCCGGGTCTCGGCAGAAGGTGGAACTACAACCCCCAGAAGTCCGAGCGGAACCGGAAGTAAACGGTCATTTTGAACTCTCACACCGGCCTGTCTGCATCTCAGGTACCCTACCTCCCTGGGGTGTGTGCTGGCGGGGCGGGCGGCCGCTAACACGGCCGCTTATTAATAGAAAAACTAGGAATTTCCACACCAAGGGAAGGTAATACCCTCAAGAAAAAAGAAACAGTACACCAGAGGAATCTATCCCTGAACACCACAACACCATGGGGAAACAACGCAGATCCCCAGCTCGAAGAACAGATGAAGGAATCACCCTGAAGACTCAAAAAAGAATACAGATGTGCATGATCTCTCTGACAGTGAAACCAGAGAAGAAATTGGTAGGATGTTTAAGGAGCTCAACGAAAAAAATTGAGCAGATGTCCAATAAAATACAGGAGAACATAAACGAAGCAGTTGAAAGGGCTGTCAATAAACTATGGGAGGAAATGAGAGCAGAAATGAGAACCATGCAAATAGAAATATCATCGGCTTAAAAACTCAGTAGACGAAATGAAAAACATAATCGGGGCTCTGAATAGTAGGATGACAGCAGCGGAAGAGAGAATCAGTGAGACTGAAGATGAGCTGCAGAAAGCACTCAGAGATCTACATAAGATGGAAAAAGACCGGATAATGGATCAGCAACGAAACAGAGAACAATGGGATGAAGCCAGGCGGAACAACATAAGAATCATAGGAGTCCCAGAGGGACAAGAAAGTAACCCCAAGGAAATTAAAACAGTTAAAAACATCCTGGCTGAAAAGTTCCCGAGTTAAAGGACGAAGGCATCCAGATCCAAGAAGCCCGACGGCGTACCAGCAAGAAGAGACCCCAATAGAAAGACCCCAAGACACATCCTAGTCAAAGTAATGGATGCCATAGACAGAGACATAATTCTTCAGGCAGCAAGATCAAAGAAGGAAATTGTATACAAAGGAGCATCCATTCGACTTTCAGCAGACTTCTCAGAAGACACCCTCCAAGCCCGAAGGCAGTGGTGGGATATAGTGAAAAAACTTAATGAAATGAATGCCTCAGCAAGAATTCTTTATCCGGCTAAACTCTCGCTCAGATTTGAAGGACAGATGTACAACTTCTTGGATAAACAACAGCTTAGGAACTTTGTAAAATCAAACCAACCTTAAAAGAAGGACTGAAAGATCTACTATAAGACCGAGACATAACCCAAAAGAACAACCAACCTATTCAGAAAGATGGCACAAAATCCCATGACAATAATCTCTCTCAATGTCAATGGTCTAAATGCACCAGTTAAGAGACACAGAGTGGCACAATGGATCAAAAAATTGAATCCGACATTCTGCTGCCTGCAAGAAACACACCTGAACAATCGGAGCAAAGACAGGCTCAAAATAAAAGGCTGGAAAACAATCCTTCATTCAAACAACCCATCCAAAAAGGCTGGGGTAGCCATACTGGTATCTGACAACATAGACTTCAGGCTGAAGAAGGTCAGAAGGGACAGTGAAGGTCACTTCTTAATAGTCAAGGGATGCATATATCAGGAAGAAATCACGCTATTAAACATATATGCAATGAGGGGCCAGCAAAATACCTAAAACAACTACTAATAGACTTCAAAGAAGACATTGACAGCAACACAATTGTAGTTGGAGACTTCAATACTGCTCTATCAACCCTGGATAGATCAACAAGATTGAAACTTACCAAGGAAATACTGGCCCTAAAAGAAGAGATGGAAGAAAGAGGGCTGGTAGACATATACAGGGCATTTCATCCCCAAAAAGCTGAATACACTTTCTTCTCCAGTGCCCCCATGGAACATACTCCAAAATAGATCACATGCTGAGCCATAAATCATACCTCCATAAAATCAAGAAGATAGAAATTGTGCCAACTACTTTTTCAGACCATGAGGCACTGAAAATAGAAGTTAATTGTACACAAAACGGAGACCAATACCAAGTACCTGGAAACTAAACAGCTCACTGCTGAACAACCAGCAAGTCATAAAAGAAATCAAAGAGGAAATCCAAAGATTCCTGGAAACAAATGAGACTGAAGACACAAATTACCAGAACTTGTGGGATACAGCAAAAGCAGTGTTAAGAGGCAAGTTCATAGCTCTTCAAGCATTTATCAGAAAAGAAGAAAAGGCCATCATAAACAGTCTGACTTCACAACTTAAGATCTTAGAGAGTGATCAACAAAAAAGGAACCCAACCCAAGCAGAAAGAAAGAAATAATAAAACTTAGAGCAGAAATCAATGAGATGGAATGTCAAAAAACAATCCAGAAGATCAACGAAACCAAAAGCTGGTTCTTTGAAAAAATAAACAAGATTGACAAACCACTTGCAAGACTTGTAAGAAAAGGAAAAGAGAGAACCCAAATAAATAGAATCAGAAATGAAAACGGGGACATCACAAAGAAACCACAGAAATTCAAAAGATCATCAGAGATTACATATGAGAGCCTGTGCACACAAAACAAAGAAAACCTAGAAGAAATGGACAAATTCCTGAATTCCTATAGCTTCCCAAGTCTGCAACAAGAAGA